>AFIY01000003.1:0-157197 GCA_000223825.2 Zymoseptoria passerinii SP63 | reverse complement strand
TACCTCTATTATCTCGAACGACTGCCGTAAGACAAGGGCCCTCGTAAAACGTATAGTAAAGAAGCCGGACAACGACGAGGAGCGGCGGATAATTAATAAGCTTACTAATACCCTTCTATATATTTAAATGTAAAATTAGCTTCTTAAGAGCGAGAGCTATAGCCTCCGTAACTCCCTAAAGTACGAGAAGCAAAAGCGACAACGTAGTAAGCCGCTAACGTAGTAAGCCGCTACTAGCTATTCTATAAGGCTAGTTAGCTTAGTTCTTCTTACCGGCTAAACTATAAGCTAGTATAGACCTTATAGTAGCTAAGGAGGCTAAGAAGGTCGCCGAGAAGAAGTAGAAGGAAGAGGATATAGTAAGGAAGAAGGTAGATAAACAATTAAGAGCTAAAGAGCGAATACAAGCTAAAGTAGATAGGCTAGCTTTTATAGCTAAATACCGACCTCCGAGCCTCTACTTATACAGCCTCGCTAGCTAAACAACGTAGAAGGAGGCTAGCGGCTAAGAGCGTATTAATCGTAGTGTTAAAGGTGCCCTCGTTGTAGAGGGGGGGTATATCTAGCTAAATCCTCTTAGCCTCCTATATATATAATATTAAGGCAGAAGTTACAAGCTGTTTAGAGCAGATAGATATAATCAATACGATGAATTTAAGCTATTAAGCACCTCTTTGTAACCACTAGTTGTAACAATATTGGCCGTTAAAGTAGTGGTGGTAATAGAAGGATTCTCGAGATTGCGACCGTGCAACACGTGATCCGTGCATGGCGTGAGCATCACTTCTACGCCGTGTGAGGTATCAGAGCTGCAGCATGTACGATATCTCGAACAGAACGCCACGAGAGGCAGCTCAATAACAACGTCAACATGCGCAATGACTATATCAGGGCTTCCACCGTTCATTCTGCCGGATATGTCTCTTCTTTGCGTCGACACGACGATTGTCCGCTGACGCCGGCCGACATGAGTCGCCAAAAGTCCCTTGGACGGCGTGATGCATGTCGCCTCCCCAGCATAATGGCAGCCCGGACCAGCGATCTCGACGGCATGTCAGAGAGCACAGCACTCTTGTCGTCTGCTACATCAACTGCAGCTCAAAGCTATCGTACTCTCCACTCGTCCGAACGGCATGACTCTGCTGTCGAGATCAAGCCCTCGCCCGCCGATGTGGAAGCTGATGTCCTGCCCGAGACGAGCGCCCTTGGTCGCAACATCACATGGAGTGGTGTATATATCTTGACCATCAGTCGAGTACTCGGGTCTGGTATCTTGGCCGTACCTGGAACGATCCTCGCCGCGGTCGGATTTCCAGGCCTGGCATTGACACTGGATCGTCGGCGCCCTGATGGTCGCTCTGGAGTTTGAATCTATGCTGCCACGTTCCGGAGGAGACAAGGTGTATCTCTAGTTTAGCTACCGCAGGCCAAAGTATCTGGTTAGCGTTTTGGTAGCCACACAAGACATTCTACTCGGCTTCACTGCAAGCAACTGCATCATGTTCGCTCAATACATTCTTTTCGCAGTTGGCGTCGAGGGATCAGAAGTCGCCCGTAAAGCCATCGCCGTCGGACTGCTAACATGGGTCACGCACGGGTGCTTCATGAAGACTGGCATACGCACTCAGAACGCTCTCGGCTGGATCAAAATCGGTATGATGACTTTCATGATCCTGAGCGGCATCTTCGTCGTCTTGTTTCGCCGGAACAACATCGCAACAGAATTGCAATACCCAACGACCAACTACCTACAATGGTCCTGGACCGGCCTCTGGACTGGTAGCATCTGGTCCCTCGGCGCAATCGCAACCTCAATCCTCAAAGTCTTCTACTCCTTTGCCGGCCTGAACAACGTCAACAACGTCCTGAACGAAGTCAAGAACCCCATCCGCACACTCAAGTCCGTCGCGCTCACAGCTCTCCTCACTGCGTGTGCGACGTATCTTCTCGTCAATATTGCCTACTTCAGCGTTGTGCCTCTGGACGAAGTACGATCCAGCGGTGGCCTCATCGCCACACTCTACTTCGAGCGCGTGTTCGGCACATCGATTGGGAGTTGCTTCCTTCCTCTCATTGTAGCTCTGAGCTGCGTCGGAAATGTCATGGTCGTAACGTTCGCCCTCTCTCGACTCAACCAAGAAATCGCACGGACTGGTCTCATTCCTTTCTCCCGCATGCTGTCGTCTAATGCTCAATTCGGCTCGCCCCTCGGCGGACTTATTGTGCACTACATTCCATCTGTCCTGGTGCTGACTATACCGAGCGGAGACGTTTACTCTTTCATTCTGGAAGTCGAAGGATACACAGCTCAGATCGTGGCTCTGGCTGTCAGCTTTGGTCTCACCTGGCTTCGGTTCAAGCGACCTGACTTGCACCGCCCATGCAAAGCGTGGATACCTGGCGTCGTGGTCCGAATGGGCGTCAGCGTGGCATTGCTCGCTGCGCCGTTCTTCCCAAGCGAGGCCCAGAAGGCGAAGGGATAGCTTGGTGGAGCAGCGTACGCTCTGGTTGGAATCGCAGTGTCAGTATTCAACCTTCAGCGCATGTGAGGATATTACTGACAATTGCTGCAGGCTCATGTTCGGCGTGGCGTACTAGTTGATGTTCGCGATTGTGCTGCCGAAGTGGCGAGGGTAGCAATTGAAAGACGCGACAGAGACTCTAGACGATGGCACGACTGTTGCGAAGGTGGTTCACGTACCGATATAGTGCGCTGTGTCGAGCGATCAAAGGTCGGATGCGCATTGTCCAGAAGTCAGACAACAGGTATAGAAACAACCTCCGGACCTCATTTCAGACCTACCTCCTCTTCTGCGGCCGCGCATTCTTCTCCTTCTTCCTCTCCGCCAACTTCCTGATCTTCCTCACATCCTCCGCACCCCTCAACTCACTTTTGCCCTTACCCTCCGCAAACCTGCCCACCCTCTTCTCCCGCGCCGCATCCACCTTCTTCTTCCGCACCTCATAGTCATCGCGATACTTATCCGCCTCCTTCGGCGCCCGTTCCTGCTTATGCTTATACCGCTTCCCGCCGCCGATGATGCCACCTCCTCCGACGCCCTGACTGAAGTGAGATCCCGCCTTCTCCATCTCGCCAACACGAGGCATGCGTTCCACGCGATTGGCTTTGCGCCAGGCATCGAAGCGGCCGGATTTGAAGGACGCCGCGATCTTCTGACCGGACTCGCCGCGGATCATTTTTGCGCCTTTGGAGCCGTCTTCGTCGTTGGCGCGGGCGACGTATTTCTTGCTCTTCTTGTCCCATCTCAACCCTTTCGCCTTGGTTGCGTCCTGAAATGACTTGCTTTCATCGTTCGTCAAATCCATCGTGGCGCCTCGCGCGGCTTCCAAGAAATGAGGGTTGCCAGTTGTGGCGTTGGTACCACCGGAGTGCACGCCGTAGCCGCGATCCTCAGCGAGATTCAGTGTCGAAGGCGTGTAGGACATGAAGTGTTCGCTGTCTTGCCAGTTGGCCTTTTTGCGTTTCTTGCCGCCCATGAGGGCCTCTTCGGAGGGTGTCGTGAAAGCCTTTTCGATCTCAGAATCGGAGGCTTCGGCCATGTCGTCGGCGTTCGGTTGGGTGACAATCAGTTCTTCTTCTGAATCGGAGAAAGCGTCCTCTACATCGGGGTTGCGAGAAGCGTTGGCGGCCTCGTCGAGCTCGTCGGGATCTGCTTGTTGGCGTTTGGGCTGTACTTTCGCACGGCGGTTCTTCATCATTTCTGCTGCCTCGTTGAGCTTTCCTCGTTGTCCGAACTCGAAGACAGTCTCATTCGGGCGGAAGCCGCTGACTCGTGCGAGCATGTCGAGTCTTTGCTGTTCCAGTGAAGCGTCTTGGCCATCGTCAAACAGTACATTCGTAGCAGCAGAATCCTCGGTGTGCAGGATCGATTTCGTACGCTTGACACTCTCAGCCGATGCCGAGTTTCGTGTTCGCAAATACTGCTTCTCTCCCTTGCCAGCCACTTCACGCATCGCAGTGAGATCATCGTCCTCTTCCAGCAACTTCAATGCCTCCTCGCAGTACCTCTCCATCTTGTCTCGCGGCATAGCTCCCACCACGATGTTGTTCGAGAACATGCCAGGCTCCTTGTCGACCTTTCCAACAATCAGCTTGCGGCTGAGGAATAGTTGCAGGTCAAGCAAGTATGGCATGTCCTGTCCAGTGACCAAGCTGTAACTCCATCCTTCCTTTCCAGCACGAGCAGTTCGTCCGACTCTGTGGACAAAGATCTTCGGTTGTGATGGGAAGTCGTAGTTAATGACGTTGGCGAGAATGGGGATATCGAGACCACGAGCGGCGACGTCGGTCACAACCAGGATGTTCGTCATGCCATTACGGAAGTCCAGAACTTGCATCTTTCGGGCTGTTTGATCCAAAGATCCATAAACGTACGAGGTGGCGTAACCGTAAGCCTTGAGGAAATTGGCGAGGTAATCGACGTGGTGCTTGGTTGCGGCGAAAATGACCGTGGAGTGCTCAGAAGGCATCTCACCTCCTGGTCCACCGTCCGGACCTCGCTTTCGCTTCTTGTTGTCTCTTTGCTTAGGCTCCTTGGATTTCTTGCTCGCGGCGGTTTCTCCAGTCGGCATCTTGATGACATCTTGGAGGATGTTCAGGAGCGCGCCTTCCTTCTCTGCTCGCTTGACAGTGAAGAATGCGCTTTGTAGGCCTGGTGCGATCTTGCTCTCGGCGTCCAAACGCACAAGTTTCGGATCCTGGAGACCAGCTCGGGCGAATTCGACGAGCGACTTTGGCAGGGTGGCAGAGAAGAGCAGCGTCTGTCTGTTCGATGGGAGGGAATGCATGATCTCGAGCAGCTGGGCAGCGAAACCCATTTCAAACAGTCTATCAGCTTCATCGAACACCACATACTTTACACTCGACAACTCCAGACTCATCTCAACCTTGAGATGCTCGAATCGGCCGGGCGTAGCAATGATGATGTCCGGGTTGCTGGCCATGCTGCCAAACTGCTCTTCCAAGCTGTCCCCTCCCACCAATAGTGTTGTCCGAAGGTCTGTCCCTCGGCTCATCTCTTTCACGACCTTCAACGTCTGCAGAGCCAATTCTCTCGAAGGCGACAGCACAATCGCCCTTGCGCCCACTTTCGCACTATGCGACTTGAGCTTCTCAATCATGGGTATCACAAAGGCCGCCGTCTTTCCAGACCCTGTTCTCGCCATTCCAACCACATCTTGCCCGTCCAGAATGAGAGGGATCGTCTTTCGCTGGATCGGAGTCGGGACGGAAAATCCTTTTCGTGTGATCGCCTTGAGCAGATGTGTGTTGAGGCCCATCGTCTGAAATGCGCCGGCCTTCTTTCCACTCTTCCCATCGCCCTTCTTGTTCGCAGCAGCTTGTGCGGCCGTGATGAACGCATCGTCCTCGTCGTCACTCCCTGCAGCCTCCACTGCTCCAACAATCTTCTTTACCTCCTTCTCGGCGTCGGAGTCGCTGTCGAAGCCGCCATCGCCAAGGAGATTCTTGGAGATGTCGAACTCGTTCTCCGACAACGCGGGTGATACTGCGCGACCCATTTCCCACTCTTGCCGCAGACTTTTGCGTTGTGGGAACTTTGGTGTCAACTGGTAAAACTTTCGAAAGATTCACAGACCGGCGCTAGCTAAATCCGCTTAACTGCCGGCCCGTTTCCTGGCAACAATAGCCGCCGCGCCTACCTTTCGCGCCATCAAATATTGACGCCCTTGCCGCAGAATAACCTCACTTCCACTTCACTTCACTTCACTTCACTTCCAGAATCCTCCCATAGACATCGGCGATCATTACTTGACTCAGCATTGTTTCGCGAGTGAAGCGATGCGATGCGCGAAGTGAAGTGAAGAGCTGCAAGGAGCTTGACTAGGTAGCTCTCGCCGCGCCTCTCGACTTCACAACAACATCGTACACCGCGACATCGATACATTCTATCTTCAAAGCACTTGATCAGGACAGCACAAGATGGCGAAATTCCGTGCCAGCAACATCATCAGATCCGACGTCCCACACGGTGCATCGAGCTCCGCACCACGCCCAACCGCTCCGTCTACTGGCGGCAAAGGAAAGACCCCATTCCACGGCGGCGTAGGTTCCAAGGGACTCGGCGTCACTCCGCACAAGCGTCACCGGTGAGTCCATGCTGAGACTCTCGTGCCGAGATTGTCCACTAATGCACCAACAGCAAGATCTTGCGCGACAACATTCAGGGCGTTACCAAGGGCGACATTCGTCGCATGGCTCGTCGTGGTGGTGTCAAGCGTATCGCCGGCGGCATCTATGAGGAGACTCGTGTTGTCCTACGCGAGCGTCTGGAATTCGTGAGTTTCATTCTGGTGTGACGTTGCTAAAATGGTTGCCATGCTGACTTCCGCTCTGTAGCTTCTCAAAGACATCGCTGCCATCGTCGAGCTTTCCGGCCGCAAGACGGTGTGTGTCACGGACGTCGTCTTTGTGCTCAACCGCATTGGAAGGCCAATCTACGTGAGTTGCATGTCCTGGAGGATTCGCGGAACATCGCATGGCTAACATGGTGGTAGGGCTTCGGTGATGGTGAGCGTTGAAATTTCACGACTCGTCGCTTGTTTTGGCATCTGAAGCATTCATTCTGAAGGGGGACACTTCATTTTGGAGCTCGTTTGCGCTATCGCGGATGAAGAGGAGGTTGCAGTAGTCGTTGAAGATACCCACTCGCGCCATTTCATCTACCATCGCATCTGGGAAGGAGTTTGTGCTTCTTGAATACTGGCTATGGATCGCCTTGCGCCGCACGAGGAACGAGAAGGAATGACCAAAGGACGAAAGGAGCGCCCAAGTATGGAACGGCCAATGCAATGTTCACCCATGAGCTGTCTTCCGTCTCAGTCTGTGAACTGCAACAAGTTATCTCAGGTCGCACATCAAGTCCTGGGCCTTTGCAAGGACTTGCGTCCAGATGCCTGTCCGTCCGACCTGTCTGCTATGTCGATCAGGCTGAACACGTCAACAGGCTGCGCGAGGTATTGATCTTCGTCCATTCACCTTTCTCAAACATCCCATGCCTATGACGCACCATGGACGGGAGCATTGTTTGATCATGCACGCATCCGCTTTACCCCACCTATGCAGGTCGAATCTTCCAGCTTTCGGAGGGATGGTATCGACGTTGGTGAGTTTGCGACGGACTGTCACATGCCAATCCGCGCTTTTCTCACAATGACTTTCTGCTGATTCACTCGACCACGATCAAAATTCAGATATCATCTTCAACTCGCCACCCTCTACCTGAGCGAGTTCTTCAACCATGCCACAAACGTCAAACATGGCTGAAGACCTTCCACTCACAGAGCGCTACTTGCGCTACAAGCGTGGAACCGAAAAGATCACCTCCTGGCTCGCCGCGACCGCCAGCACCTGCTGTGACATCTCACAGCTTGTTTCAGCCCTCCGAACCAAAGCCGCGCGCCAGAGCGCTGCGCAAGGTGGTACCGTCCAGATCCTCGCCGCTGAGCTGATAGGCCTTACTCTCGGTATTGTCAGAAGCACACCGCCGGTCTCGATCCCAGCCAGGATACTCACCGCATTGGCGAAGACCATCGAAGGGCGTCAGGCTGTGGCTGATGTGTACAAGAGGAGGACCTCAGAAGCCCGTCACGAGGACAAGGAGAGAGATATGGGGCACCAGCACTTCATCGGGATCTTGGTAGAAGTGCAACGCCATCTTGAGAGCGCTGCGCAAGCATCTCCAGCTTTGCCGGATGAGCATCAAAGCTTGGCCGAGAACCCCATTACACCGAAGACTCTCGAGAAGAAAGCAGCAGGCGTCCAAGGTCAACGACCAGCCAAGGAGACGCCAGACGACGGCCAGTCCTTTGCAACTTCCCCCACGAAAAGCGCAAGCTTATCGAAAGCAACGTTTGTCCTCAAGAAACAGGATCACGAAGATGTCTTGGCTTGCCTGTGTTTCCTCGGCGAGCTGAAGAGCGTGCGTCTGTCTGTGCACCAGATCTGGAAGCGGTACATGGAGGGTGAGGTGACCTTCATGCTAGCTTCGATGGCGACACACGCAGCAGTGTGCCTTCTCAAGTGCGCGGAAGTGGAGTTTACCCTCATCAATCCTACCTTCGATAGCTGGGTCAAGATCTTCGACCTGCTACGAGTCGACATACGCGAGCATCACCATCAGCCGACAGTCTTCCTTGTGAACAAGGACGCAGAGGGCCCGCTGAGTGAGTTCGAAGATGTGGACCTTGCTGGTCTCTTGGCCTTTGCTGGCAGCGAGGCGTTGGCTTTGCTCGAACACCGCGTCGACTGGTCCGATAAGAACAGGGCTCACATTCATGCGCAAGGACCTCGGGTTGGTCTCCGCAAGTAAAAAGGCCAGTTCAGACGGAGACTTGCGCAGCATCCATTCGTATCGTCATTGCTTGCAAACATCTTCACATGCTACCTCAAGGACCGCCCGTCTTACGGACGACGAAAGGAGTTCTTCGCGGGCATCTACGAGTACTGTCAAACTTTGTTACTCCCGACGTGGCTTGTCGTAGCTTGCCAGATGTACATTGACGTCGCAGACATCCTGGGACCGCGCTTCCACGATGGGCTCGCTTTGTTCCGGCAATCACTGCGTAGCATCGATACCCAGAGAGTTATCATGGCTGTACATCAACGGCAATATCCCGGAGAAGACCGCACACTGGACGAAGAGTCGCTGGCATATTTCGAGGAAGGTGCCCTGATGGCTAGCAACGCTAAAGAAATCCTGCAGCTGGACGTCTCGGATGCGCAAGCAGGTGATGTACTTTCTCCGGGCCACAAAGGGCAAGAGGTCGAGCTCATGATGATGGAGGTCAATCCACTCACCAGAAGCCATGGACATCTACTTCCTCTTGAGGCCGCATGCTCTGCGTACAATGCGAAACTTAGCACGCTCTGCAAGGCGATGGGATCTCCTCATGTTGAGCTGTATCTCCACACCATGGCCTTCGTCTACCAAGCGGGCAGAAGTTTTGGCTTGCTCCCCATCTGGCCCGACATGGAGTTCTTGATCACGACGCAATGTCGCAAGGCACCTTTGGCTCCGGTGTCCAGCGAGAGACCAGAGGCACTTTTCGAAGGCTTCAGACTTTCCGTTGGCATGCCTGGGATCCGCACAATCCAACGATCCATCGAGAGAGGTCTAGATGTGAGGCTGCCTTCCTTTGGGCCGATCGAGCCCGAATGCAAGATCGCAAAGGGTTTCATGGAGTTCAGTAAAAGCAAGAGCACTTCGCTTCCTTTGTGCAGAAAGTTGCAAATCTTGCTTCATGAGGTGGCGGCGGAGAAGTTGTCAGGAACAAGCGCGGCTGCCAGTCAATCGAACGCCGCATCGTCAGACAAGCCAGCTTTTGAGCCTGCGGAACTCTTGTCGACATTCACAGAGCAATTTCAGAGTGAGGAACCCCTTCTCCATTTTGACTACATCCGATTCTGGTCCGACTGCGGTATATTGTGCAACCAGATTTTGAAGGAGATTGTTGGACCAATGTATCCTAGCTCGAATGTACGGCCAGGCTCATCATTACTCGTTGGACTAGACTTGCTGCGCGAAGTAATATTGCTGAAAGAGCATCCAGCAAAGGTGGCTGGCAGCCGTCTTGGACAAGCAACAAAGCTCATTGAGGCCCACATCAAGACCAAAGGCGATCGACACAGTCGAGCAGCTTATGCGCAGTCCAGCGGCCACATTCCAGAAGATGAGAAGCCGTCCAGCCACAAGACCAGCCCGCTAACGGAGGAACAAAAGAACACCGTGGAGCGCATGAAGAAGGCGGGTGCCAGCGTTTCCCCCTCTGGGGGAGTTCTGGTCGTATACCTTCCGAAGATGACGGCCGGTGATTCGAAAGGAGCGGGAAGAGAGAAGACAGGTGTCTCGGAGAGATAGATTCGCACAGATTGCTTGGTCTGCTTCAGTTTCAGGTGTATCTGGGCATTGGTGCAAGAGATTGAGGAGTCGTCTAGGATTTGACAGCTGGTGAAAGGGCGAGGCAACCTGACCAGAAGTGATAGCCGTTGCAGCATGGCTGTGAGTTGAAGGATGCTTCAGAGCCGTCATACTCCATACTAGAATCCCAGCGGAGTACACATCTGATCCGATTAAGTTCCACAGAACCCTTCGCACCTACGACCGATGCTTCAAACTCCTCTTGCCTTCTTCTTCGCCTTACAATCCCACTCCCTCAACGATGACCCCATCAATCCCAACGCCATACCCAAGCAAGCCAAAAGCATCACCGTCGCCGTCCTCCATAACCACACAATCATCTCGGCCATTCCGTCTCGATCCTACTCATTGACGTCTCGCCAGTGTAGTAGCCGATAGTGTCCGTATAAGGTGTACGGAAGAAAGCAGGCGGCGTTGAAGGATGCTTCAAAGCGTGCTTGAAAGCTTTGGTGAAGTCGTAGGTGACTCGTTGCTGGTGTGATGGTGTTTGCATTGTTGCGGAATCTGGAATCGATGATGGAGGCTACGTGCATATAGTGAGTGCGATCAGTTTCTGGCCAGTAGAAGCTCGTATGTAGCACCAGCGTCGCGGACCCGGTGAGCGTAGTGTTTCAGCACATATCTGGTGCAGATCCAAAGGTCGTAATGCCAATGCTATTCGTGCAATGAAGCGCTGAAATGACCATACACATCCTCGGTCTATGCTGTGCGCATGTACGACTCTGCATCTCTATAAGAGCAGCACGACGGCGCTTCCCAACAGCGTAGCGAAGACTGCGCTGCCTACATTGCTTCCACCGACCTTCACAGCCGCACCCTGCTGTTGCTCAGGTGCAGCACCTGTGGAGTTGTCGCCCTGACCACTCCCACCAGATCCTCCAGTCGTACCGTTCGACCCACCACTTGTCTCATTCGCCTGCCCATCCACAATAGCGATCCGCCCATCCAGCTCAATATCCACGGGTGACTGCTGCTGAATATAAGCCGTTAAAACCTCATCCTGCGTAGCAAGCGGCACCGCATCCGGAAATTGCATGTCGAAGAAATTGTCGCCTCCACCAGCGATGAAGTCCAAGGTTACAACATTGTAGTCGGCCTCGCGATTCAGCGGTTCATCGCCGATAGTAACCGAGACGAGTTTGCTGCCGTTGTTGTTCTCCGGGTTATACTCTACTTTGATTCCCTGGCTGACCTGGAAGAATGAAGTGACTTCTTCGTTATTGACCTGGTTTACGCCGGTGACGATGCCTTCAAGGACGAACCAGAGGTCGTCGCCGGAGATGGTGATCTCAACGACGGCGTTACCGAATGGGAAAGAGGTGAGAACTTCGCCGCGGGTGATGGCGCCTTCGTCGATGGTCGCTCGGATACCGCCTGCGTTGATTATGGCAAAGTCCGCCTCATCGCTGGTGTTGCGGCGGTAGGCGAGCATTGCGTCGGCCATGAAGTCGCCGAGGAGACACTCTTGTTCCTGGCAGGCCTCCTGGTCGAGTATGACATTCGACGTGCCGATCTCCTCTGCTGCAAAGGCCTCGAATGGTACACGCCACTCATCGATTTGAGCCTGGAGGGTGGAGTTCTGCTTGGTTTGATTGGTGAGGTGGATCGGAGCACCGTGATACTCCAGGATTTTGCCCTCGTTATCGTACGTCACATCAATGTAGCCTAGGTACTCGCCCCAGCGGTAAGCTGTGACGACAAAAACTTCCTCGTCATCCTGGTTGCGAATGATGGTAGGATATTTTCCCTCGGCATCTTCCATATCGCCCAGGAGAGTGTGACTGTGACCGCCCATGATTAGATGGAGTCCGGTGGTCTCTGCAGCCAATATCTGGTCCTGATCATATCCAATATGGGTCAGAGCGGCGATTCGGGTAATGTTGTGGACATCACGGAGCTCGTTGATGGCGCCTTGCACAGCTTCCACAACATCGGTGAAAATCGTTCCATTGCCCGGGTTAGCGATGTTGGGCACATCCTCAGTCGTCACTCCGATGACCGCAAGGTCGAATGCAGGGTAGATGTGGTACGGCACGATCGTGGCGTTGAGGATTGGATTGTCAGACTTGATGTTCGCCGAGATGATCGGAAATGTGAGGTTCTCCAGGAAGGCTCCTAGCATGTCATCGCCGCCGTCGAATTCGTGATTGCCCAGGGTCATGCCGTCGAATCCTAGCTGGTTCAGAGTCTCCGCAATCTTCTCGCCGCCGTAGTAGCTGTAGAACAGAGTGCCTTGAAACTCGTCTCCAGCATTCAGGAACAGACTGCTGTTCAGCACAGGTCTCTTCTCGTTGACGACAGTCGCTACACGGGCGTAGCCTCCAAAGCATCCCCGGGTCGGATCAGTGCAGTCGGTTCCAGAGGATCGGAATTCGTCCAGATGAGCGTGGACGTCGTTGATGTGGAAGAAAGCTGGGACTGTCAGTTTGGCCCACACATCGCTGTCTATGTCAGCATCACACACATTGGTTCCAATTGCCGTTCTCGTCAATATATCTCTTGTTGAGCCGTCGCTCGCTGTACAGAACATCTTCGGCGGAGACGGCTATAGAAGCCAGGAGAGCGCATGTAGTGCTTTTCACCCACGAGATACCCATACCAAATGCGGACAATCAGAGAAAGATGATATTGCAAGAAAGGAAATCAACGGATCCTGGTACTTAAAATCCGGCTCTTCGCCGCGACGTGCCTGTACATCGGTCAAAACAAGCTCTTCCGCTGGCCTCTTGGCGGGGAAATGTGAGCCAACGGCGATATCGCATCTGAACCACGATGCTGCGTCCAAGAGCTTGGCGGGAAGCGGCCATGCTAAAGTTCCGTGCATATCTCCGCGATGAGAACACGTTGTCCATCGCACTGGCACGAAAAAGGAAGGTGAGGTTGTGGCGAAGCTGATTTTGATGTGGTTGGGAGAAAAGTGGAAGAGCGGCGAGCACCGACGAGGAAGTGTGTTGTGGCCTCAGGCTACCAATCTTGAAAAACTATATCAACGACACCTTCCCTTGTCCTGTCGTTGATTACCGTCGTCAACCTCGCTGATCACTTCCTGCATCCTCTCATGTCCTCCATATCTCCAGCCTACGCTCGAAATGCTACCGCCGCGAGGTTGCGCTTGCTCGGCGGCTCCATGAAGAATCCCGAACACTCGAATATGACCGCTTCTTATGGCGGGAGGTTTCGTGCTGGCTGCTTGTGCTGGATGAGTGGAGCGAATTGTCTCACTGGCATGAAAGGGAACGTGAGGTCGCGGCGCAGCAGACCATGTCGGACCTGTTCGAGATTGAAATGAGCGGCGGTAGGACGGAAGATCAATCAGTGTTAAGCCTTGTCTGGTCCTGCCAAAGGCCTGAATCTCCACTACAGCATCGAGTGTGTGCTATGTCTGCGAGCCGTCAAGCATAGTTCCCGGTCGCTACAGTGGAAAGTCCTGCGAGAGCGACCGAGGTAGGTCAGTAACAGTCTGTGGGGAGGAAGGCTGTCGAGACATGCTCAGACCTGGCCACTTACCAGACTCCAACTTCACATTCTTGATCACCACCGTTGAGCCGGTAATACTCGTGGCCCTGAACCAAGCTGTTGTGGTTGGCAGAGTGCCGTCCGCCACAAAGAAATTGTTCGTGTCCCGCTTCATCTCCCTCCAGGTCTTGCCGCCGTCCGAGGTGACTTCCAGCTTCGAAGTACGACGCGTGGCATTCTCAACGGTGGCAGCGACCCAGTACTGCGACGCACCGCCGTGCATGTGGATGGTCAGGGGAGCGACGATTGGGCATCGCACCCACTTAAAGCAAGCGGCGGAAGAATTAGCGAAGTTTCGTACACGGTTTGTGCCTTGCGCCAGGAGCTGGTCAGACATGCTGACGCCGAGTGCGAGAAGGATGCGATCGTTTTGATTCACTTACGTCCCACTGGATGCCGTCAACACCGCCGCCGGTCATGCCGTTCGTCAATTTCGACCAGGTGGCGGGTGGCATGTCCAAATGGTTTTCATCGCCACCGGTCTTGTTCGTTACCTAGACTTGTCAACGAGGTAGAGAGCGTTTTAACGATCAACTGACCATGATAGTGAGCGTCTTGCCCTTGTAAGTCACTTTGATGCAGCCACCGCAGTGGGCCGAGCTGTTCCAGATGGCCTCAGAGACACAAGTGGAGCCATCGATGTTAGATGGCAAAGTGTAGTTCGTGAAGGCACAGGCGCCTTCCTGCCAGCAGTCCTCCTCCTGGCAGTTCTTGCCGTATCGAGTCCCGAGTCCAGTCTTGAGAGCGCGACGAGCGTTGTAGCTCTCATTCTCGCTAGTACCTGGAAGAACAGATGCTGCAGCTCCGGATGCCATCATAATGGCGGCAGCTAAAGCGGCGGTGCATGTTTGTTGGAAGTGCATGTTTGCAAGATTTTCGATTGGAGGAAAGAATGTGGAGAATTGAAGAGATTTGAAAAATGTCTTACGAGGTGAGGATGCCGCTCTTATAACGCATTGAGGTCCGTCAACAGGTACTCAACGCTCAACAGCGAACGCGCCAGGTGTGTGAGTAGGTACTCTACCTCGTACTATGACACTGCACTAGGTGTCTTCTCGAGAGCCGTTGTTTCAGATACATCGCGTACACATCTCACTTGGGTACCGACTTGGACCTACCCCAGGCGGCGATCACGGCAGGTGAGAACCGGAGGGGAAGAGACATGGTACGGTTGGATGCTTTGTCTGAGGTCGTTAACGGAGGTTTCGAGGCGTGGCCAAATCGCAAGGTCGGTTCGTATTCTCCGGGTGAAGTTGCTGCGGGAAGAATAACATACGGCGAGGGACAAGGTGATGTTTGACCCGCTTGCTGTCTTGACGAGCAGTGGAAGCAGGTTTACGGAGTGCTCTGGGTGGTTCCAGGACGGTCATCAGATCATTCATCAATCTGAAGCTCACCGGCTTTCCCCTGGCTTGGAGCGTGTTCGAGACCCTCGCTTGGGGAGCTCGCGAACAGCTGATTTCAATCGTCTCGACGAGACACCGCCAGCTTCAATGCTGATATCGCTACATCAAGAGCTGACGGTAAGTGATTGGTTCGGGTGGTGGTGTTTTTTGGGAAATGGAGACGACAGCACGGTCGACGAAGAGAGAGTTCACGAGCCTTGCCAAGACTTCCTTGCATGTCAGCTTCGGTCGCGCTTCCTTTCGCTCTCCATCTCTTTCCCGCGCATGCCCATCGCGACATCAGCAATTGCACTCGACATCGCTGCGAAATGGCAGACCCCAATCCTCCAAACGCAACGTTCGTACATTGCACTCCGTACGAACCAGCTTTGAGGAAGGGACCTGTTCGCTAACTCTTCCATAGTCTCTACGTATATCACGCCTTTATCCTCCTCGTCGCCCTTCGACCTACTGACATCCACTGTAGCTACGCAACCTCCCCGAGCGCCAGGTGACGATTCCTTTGCTGATAGAGGGTATCAAGGAGATCGTGGAGGAGTTTGGAACTGTGCTTGATATCGTCGCGAAAAGGAGCGTGAAGCGCCGTGGTCAGGCTTTCGTCGTGTACAGCAGCGTGGAGGAGGCACAAGAGGCGCACGACATTCTACAAGACATCGAGTTGTTCGGTCGCAAGATTCAGGTGCAATACGCTCGTTCGCGCAGTGATGCGACGGTGCAGAAAGACGATGGCGAGGAAGCTTTAGAGGAGCACAAGAAAGTCAGGCTAGCTGAGAAGGGTGAGGATACCTTGAGCAAGACATGTACCGCTGAATCTCCGGCTAATCACTTCCACCAGCGCGCAAGCAAGCCCTCGAAGATGCCAAACCGGTCAAACGTGCCGCCGAACGCGATTCCCTCGCCGAGCGACCCGCCAAGTCCAGCAAAGCGGCCGCCGCTGTGGCGGACGACTATCTCCCACCTAACAGGATCCTTCTACTCCGCGACTTCCCTGAAAGCTACGGTAAGACCGAGCTCACCGCTCTGTTCCAGCGTTACCCTGGCTTCAAGGAGATCCGCATGGTCCCTGGCCGTGCTGGTCTGGCGTTCGCGGAGTACGAGGAGGAGACACAGTCTGCGACAGCGAGAGAGGCCCTCAATGGAATGTCTATGGGAGAATCCAAGTTCAAGGTCACTTTCCAGAAGAAGCAATGATGAGGGAGCGCAGAGTCGTGATGAAGCGGAGGCTGTGTATACCGATGCTTCCGCTTAAGTCGAGGCGCAGCTCGTGTCTCGCAGCAAGCGGCATGCTCGTTCTACGGGTTCAACCAAGACTTCGATATTTTTTCGCCCTGGCAAAGCAGACATCCGGCGATTCATTGAGCGCAGCAAAGCGGCTGAGTCAGCAGAGACGTTGTGATGGATATCGACTCATAATGAGTCACCTAACACTCAATTAGGACGGCTCGGCAGAGGTGCATTGACAGAGGTACATGCACAAGTTCGACCTATATAAAGTCGAGAGACAAGCACGCACTCACAATGAGCTACGATTATTCCAAAACTGCTTCCTCTTGCAGTCAATGCTAAACACGAACTCTAACTTCAACTCCGCCGACACCACAGCGACGATTTCGTCAACGGTCTTCAGTATGAGCTTCCTCTGCAGTACATGCGCAACCAGCTTCGGGTCCGAGCCGAAGAGAAGAGCGCACATGCACGAGCAATGGCAGTATGCTATTTTTGATCTCGACCGTGTTTTGCTGTGTGGCTGATATATCCGTACAGTGTATATAATGTCAAGCGACGAATGGCTACTCTGCCTCCCATCACACCCGGACAATACTATCAGGTTGAGGGACCGGTGCCGTCAATCTTGGCACCACCTAAGGTTATTGTCGCTTCTGCAAGCGTCGCACCAGAGTCGAATATGCCAATGCCGGCTGAAGACATGATCGAGAGGGACGACGCAGAGGACGACGATGCCGTACTCGATCCGACCAACTGTCTCTTCTGCACAGTACTGCACTCGACAGTAGCAGAAAATCTAGCACACATGACTGCAGCTCACGGCTTCACGATACCTAACCTTTCGACCATTCAAACAGACCTAGAGACCTTCGTTTCCTACCTCTCGCATGTTGTGAACAAGTATCACGCATGCCTGCACTGCGGCCACATCAAACGTTCAGCACAAGCGGTTCGAGCACACATGTCGGACAAAGGCCACCGCAAGCTGGATCTTTCTGAAGACTCGGAATACCTGGACTTCTGGGACAGTTTTGACGGCGAGGACGATGTTGAAGAGGAAGAGGATCCAAAAAAGCGCAACGCAAGTCGTACGGTCCGGCTATCGGATACAGACTTACAACTCCCCTCCGGAAATATCGTGACAAGTCGGCATGGCGAACAGTCGAACGTCACTCGATCGAAGAAGGCGAGGCTTCTGCGGCAGCACTCCACAGCTCTGGTCTTATCCACGCCAAATACTGTCGAGGGCTATCTGGACCATCCCACCGCGTCGCCGCCAAAATCAGCCCGCAGTACAAATCGTGCTCTAGCCCTCCGCTCGAGCATGGGTCTCACCGGTCTTTCCGACTCACAGCTCCACTCCCTCGCAGTCGAGCAGCGAAAGATCGACCTCTGCGCTTTTCGGGCCCGCAACAAAGCACAGTGGACGCTGGAGAAGATGGGAAACAAAGTCAAGCAGAAGCACTTCAAAGTAGGTTCCATGTGTCGGTCGGGACTGTTTATTGATCCGACCATGTTCTAATCTCTGGGGTGTTTGCGTAGCCGGATACGCCGGGGAGGTCGAATGGTTGATCACTTGAACAAGCAAAGGTCTGTATGGTTGGTCAGGTTGTGAGTAGCTTTCGGAGGATGTCGCCTAGGCTGTCGGACTGCAGGGTTGTGAGCAGGTGTTGAATGGCACGATCTGGCCCGACTTACATGCGGCGGCTGCGTGATCTGGAAGTGATTTCCAGTCATATGATCAACCGAATACTCCGCACCCGGCAACAACTTCTCCCACCCCTCCGTCATCAATTCACCTCTCGGCTCGAGCAAGAACTTCGTCACTTTGACACCCAGATCAACCTCCAGCCCGGACTTCTCCACATCCACAACTAATCCCTCCTTCACCCAAATAAAGTTGACCTGCGCAGGCACATCTCTCTGCTGCATCGGCGTTGGCGTATACCTATCGACCGCCAAAACCGTCGAAGTGAAATGCCGCACCAACCACTCCGGCGCTTTCTTCGCCCCGGACGCACCCATGAGTCCCGTTTTCGTCAACTCGGCAACAACTTGCTCCGGCAAAGCTTCGTAGATGAGTCGACAAGGCGAGTCGATCAGAATCAACCTCTCCACCTTCTCACCTTCCGCGACCAACAACTTCGCCACTTCGAAGGCGTAGTACCCACCCGCCGACCAGCCTCCAAGGATGTAGGGCCCGCCTGGTGGTTGGAGCTTCTTTATTTCCGCGAGCCAGAGTTGAGCTATATGCTCGATTGAGCAGGTGAAGTGCTCGGCTTGTTTCAGGAAGGGCGAGTTTAGACCGATGAGGCAGATGGAGGAGGAAATCGGCGGAAGGGAAGCGTAGGAGGTTCCAGCGCCGCTACCGTCGGGGAAGAGGAACACGATTGTGGACGAAGCTGAGGGACTGCCTTGAAGGACGACGGAAAGAGGTACCTTTGGCTTGGATATGTTGTGCCATGGGTCCGAGGGCTCCTTCCGGGCGGCGGTGTCTTGTTCACCGAGAAGGTAGGACTTCAACGCTCCGACTGTAGGATACTTGGTGAACAAGTCCTCAGGCACATCGATGCCGGCTTGAATCAGGTCTACCGTCGTGGCTCTGGCGAGGAGATCGCCCAGTCCAAGATACGTCCATGTTTCATCGTCTTGGAGGTCATCTGGGTCGATGGAGATCGCTTCTCCCACGATCTGGAGAACGTGCTGTAGCCTTTCTTCGCTCGTCATGGTTGAATAACATGGTGGGCAATAGGACGCCGGTGACTTGGACGAGATACGTGTGTTGAAAGAGAGACGATGGGGATCCGAAGGCGTTACCGAAGGGCACGGCAGGGGTCATCGGATGAGTCAGCAGACCGAGATTCACTTGCAACATTTGATGAGGCAGGAGCGAGTCTGTCCTTCAAGTGACATCATCAAAGCAAGTTATCAAAGACTGTTCTCAAGCTATCACCCCGATTGAGTCGCCATATCATCGTCCCTCAAGCATCCTCCGAAGCAAGAATCGTTCCATCATTCGCTATCGCCACTTTCTTCGCCACCAAGGACGCCTTGACCGGATTCTTCGACTCAAAGATGTTATCAAGTTCCTCCAAAGTCCTCCCTTTGGTCTCCGGCAGACAGAAGTAGAACACAGCAGCCTGAACGGCGCACCAGACACAGAAGACGATGTACGTTCTCCACCCAATCTTTTGCAGAGCAATCGGCCAAGCGAACTTGAAAGCCACGTTAGCTGGAGCTGTCGTCGCATCAAAAAACCGTTGGACCTTACCTGGTTGAGCAAACCACCAGCATTCACCGACAAGGACGAGAATGCCATTCCCTTGGCACGTCCTTCGAACGAAAGCACTTCCACCGGGTAGAGAGCCTGCAGTGGAGTAAGACCGACCGAGTACACCGCGCCGAAAAGGAATATGCATGCCACGGTGGCCTTGGCTGCGGAGTCGTTCGTTTCGCCAGAAGCTGCGAACTGGGATGTGGCGATGGTCATACCAACCCAGACGATGCAGCAGCCGGTCATTGAGAACAGCATCAATGGTCGACGTCCGATGCGATCGACCCATGCGGCGCCGAAGAGGGCGAAGGCGAACTGGAAGCACGCATATCCGAGGTTGATGTTCGCCTGTGTAATGTCCTCGGTGTATCCCGCGGTCGTGAGCACAGCAGGGAGGAAGTAGGACAGGACGCCATTGCCTGCCCACTGTGCGAAGATCGAGAAGCAGCAGTTGCAGAAGATGCGGTAACGACTGGCGCGAGTCTTGAACAGAGCGCTATAGTCCCACCAGCGCTTGTCCGCACCGTTAGTGTTGAGGTACTCGTCGTACTCTGCGATCTCCAGCTTCACCCAGACGGACTCTCTGTTGCCGTAGCCATGGTACTGGGTGAGGGTATCGATGGCTTTTTGTCGCTTGTTGTTGACGAAAAGCCATCTAGGACTCTCCGGGATGAAGTAGACGAAGATGACAATCAATCCAGGGAAGAACAGCTGCAACCAGATTGGCAAGGTCCAAGACACATTCCCAGTCAGGTTTAGGCCGCCTCGCACTGCGCCTGCGGCGAGAATAGAGCCGGTGAACCAGAAGGTGTTGCAATAGGCAGTGATGACACCACGCCAGGCTGGATGTGCGGTCTCCACGACGTAGATTGGACCAGCGGCGCTGACGATACTGACACCGAACCCCAGTACGAATCTTCCGGCGAGCAGCTGTCCATCGTGAGCGTTGAAGACAGTAGTACCATTCACGATGGCTCCGAGGATGATCAGCATTGATCCGATGGTCAAGCCCCATTTCCTGCCCCAGGTGTCGACTGCAGGACCGACGAACGGGAGAGCGCTGACGCCACCAATTTGGTACTACGGATAACAGTCAGCTTGCGTGAGGATGGGCTGGGAGCATGACTATGTGCCTACCATCGCAGAGTTGATCGCCTGCCAGGGACCGACATTGCTGCCACCAAAGAAGTCAAGGAAGGTCTGGTTGGCTCTTCGGAGGTGTCAGCGGCAGTTCAACCGCCCAAGGCAAGAGGACACGACTCACGAAAGGCCGCCGAAGAGACTTCCATCGAAGCCGTTCATGGTCTGAGCGAAGCATCCGAGCAGGAGACAACCGACGAGTCTCCATGTCGTGGTGTCCCAAAGCCGAGTAGGTTCTCGCGCAAGGGCTTCGTTAAAAGCTTCGGAGCCCTTCAGGACCTTGATCTCGGCTCCACCCTCGGACTGAAAATATGGTCAGCGATGTTGTCCATATACCGGGAGCAAGACGATGCACTTACCTTCTCATTGATCATCTCGACCACGCTAGTCGTGTTCTTCTCATTCATGACGGACATGATGATCAGCTAGATGTCTGCTGGATGTGATTTGCATTCGAAATTGCACACGGGGTAAGCATCAGGTATATATCTTGACGGCCGGGGTCTCGCTTCGGCAGTGTGCAGACAAGGTGTCACCCCAGCTGCCACACTCTCGCAGTCAGCAATAGCGAACGGAGTGAATCCTTCCGCGCCTGGCACCCCAGAACGCACCTCACGCGGGCATGTCGGCCCTTGCAACCGAAAGTGAATGATTCTACATTTATTGTAACGATCAACCCAGAAGCGGAGTCATGGCAATGTAGCTTCCCCAGGTTGGGTGAAGATGCGTTGCTTCTTGTCAAATTGCCAAGCGTATTTAGCCCGATTGAGAACGGAGGTCTGCTCGTGTCTGCTCCGAGGCCTCTTTAGGCACACATCGTCTTGTACCAGACGTCAAGCATGAGCATATTCTATCGGGAACATTTGCAAACGCTGAACAACCATGACGGTGGCCGACGTTGTCCGATGGTCCGTTGTCGCCAACATGAAGGCTGGTCTGAGGAGGCCAGTCTGAGGGCTCAGGCACGATACCGAGATTGAGCAACGGTCAGTACAACAATGGGATTTCGGCTCTGATTCTCGTACACCATCAGAAAGGAGTACAGCAAAAGACCGCCGACCAGACCGTATGCAGCTTACCTGCAGGATCAATCATCCCTGCTACCCCGGACTCTGCCCCAGATTAACACTGTGATCCCCCGGAATGGTAGGTCACTTACAGGCCCGTCTTAGTCGCCCATGTCTCATTTGGACAGAAGCGAGACCACAAATCCTTTTCTGCAAGACCAATAGTCAGCTCCTTGCCTTTTCGGCGACAGCAGACCGGCTTCGCGGTCCGGACTTCCATCGCGATGGCTGTCTTGCCATGTTTCGTCCAAATCAGCATCACTTGCTTGGACTGCATGTGTTCTACATACAGCAATGGACAGCAGTCGTCGATACTGCCATGTTCAGTACTGTTCTAGCTACTAGTCGGACATGACTGCCGTCTTTCCGCGAATGTCGAGCGAACAAGGAGCTCTCGACTGGTCCATTCCGTGCGACTACCCTTCGGTTGGAGAGGCACTGAATCTCGCGGAGACGTTGCTCTTGCTATCACGGTGAGAGGTCCTGCTCGTAACATCGCTGCAGTATCGTCTGCTCCGACGGTAGAACGCTCACGGGTGTATTTCCAGCTACAGAGTCCAACAGGATTTAGCTGACTGGGCGTCACGTCAGCACTGGATGCAAGAACCAACATTCACGTCCACGACCCCAACCAATCCAGCCGCAAGTCACAGGTGTATACGGACGTCCATCTTGGAGGCTCGTAAGCTCATGTTGGACTTCCCGTCTCGAGCCTTCTGTAGCTCAATGACAATCCCATTAGCACGGTAAAGTTTAAGAACAAAGCTGCTCTGGCGACTCTTTGTTCCGATTTTAAGCGAGAGCCGGCTCATACGACTCAAACAATGCGCATGTGTCTGACAAAGAGCATTCTGTCATTGACACCTGTATTCGAACATGCAGCAGTGACAAAGAACGCAGCATTCACTATCTTGTTTACAGCACACGACACTTCGCCTCCTCTTCGCTGACCTTTGCGCCAACTCTTCGATTTGACTGCTGATTCCTTTCCTAGAGCAGGTCTCTATCCTCCATTTGTTCCATCTGACCAATTTAGCGCTGCATTCGAGGACTGTAGTCGCACACCGAGCAGATTTCGACTATTTGCCACATCTGAAACAACACCTGCGGCATCCGATCTACGACACAGCCATGCCGCACTCCACAGCGGAGGCGCCACGCTTCCCGAGATTTTACCACCCTGTTCAGAACCCAGCGAAGCGACAAAAGACCGAGCCAGAGACCATCACACCAACAGCACCTCGCCGGTCGAGGTCTGTCCGAGACCAAGATGGCACACCTACCCGCTCGCGAACAGTTCGAGCAAGTGGCTCTGCCGCGCCCACTTTCACACGCCCTACAAGCGCACAGACGGCCTCTGAGCGACCGCAAAGCTACTCGGGCCCTCATCACGGGTCGCCATGCACGACTCTATGTCTTTCCCATCTCCTGACCTGCGATCACAAGGTCCATACTCCCGAACCCGAGCCATGTGCGTCCAATTGTCATATTGCAAAGCATCCCGACTACTCTCAACCACGAAGTCTCGACTCGCCGTTTGTATGTCCGACTTGTCTTGCTGAACATCTTCAACAGCGGAGTGATGAGCGGGAGGCGTTGTTTCGAGCTGAGATCGAGCAGGTAGCAGCGGAGAGAGGAGAAAGCAAAGCTTGGGTGGAGAAAAAAGTCGAGTTCATGAGGCTTGGTTGGGCTGACGAGGATGAAATGGAGATCGGTGTGTTTTACGAGTTTGGTAGAGGATGTGAGGGGTTCTGGATCGATGAAGACTGGAAGGAGGTGGTTGAAAAGGGCAGCAGGGCGTGGCGGGAGAAGACGGAGCAGAGCAAAGGTTTGCATGTGTTCACGAGCGATCTCAATGGCGCAGCGAGTGAGCCGAGCGTCGAGGAGAAGAAAAGTATGGACGAAGGAGCTTCGCCGACTGGATCGGTGCGGAGTGCCTTTGAGAAGATCAAGCGGAGCTCGAGAGGTTTGGAGTTTCGAATGCCGGTGTACGGGAGGGGTTGATTGAGTGCTCAATTCGCAAGCCAAATTGAGGTCAACGGTCGAACTGAATTGTACAGATGTCGTCGATGAATGCGTCGCCGAGCCAGAACGTCCGCTTCCGGAGAGGGCTCCAAAAATGCAAGCTAGTGCAAGTAAGCTTTTGTAGAATACTCAATTAGATCTTCGCAGCTCTGCAAAAGCAAGACCATATCAATAGTGATCCAGTACTCGTGTCATATCGCAACGTTCTTGAAGCCCATCGTGTGATTGCGACAGGGCTAGTTCTATAGCTCAACCCGCTTAGATCGCAGAGCGAGTGTTACGTCTTCTCCTTCCTCTGGTGCCTGATCATCCAGTTCTGCCAAAGTGTCCAAGATGCCACGACGACCAGTGTGATGGGAACGGTCGTTGCCCAGTAGATCCAAAACTTTGACGACACGGTCCATGGGTCGGTGTCTGCAGGGTCGTAATTGAAGAAATTCATTCCAAATATCCCCTAGAAAATCGTTCAGACTGGTCTTTGCCAATGTATGCAATGTCGTTGTGCTCACACTGATCAGGGTACCAGGAAGGAATATCATGCCCAATATACTGATTGTCTTCATAGCCGCACTGTCGACCAAGGCGGATTCGGCCATCTGGGAAGCGATCTTGCTGTCTCGCTGGGTGTTGATGTGAAATACCTGTACAGATGTCAGCGCACATCAAGGACCGCGCTCATGTAGGTCATACCAAGTTGATCTCTTCTCGTACGCGACTTTCTATCGCTTGTGATCGGCCATGGAAGCATTTTAGAAGGGTCTTCTGGCAACGAAGAGCTCTGGAAACCGCTCGATATTCCGCAAGGGTTGGCTGGCCTGGGACAGTGACTTGATTGCTGGTCCCTCCGGCAGCGGGCGATGGCCCATGATCTGCCCAAAAGACGTCGAGTTCTTCTAGCATGTTGTTGACTACTTCAATCGCCATAGACAAGGTCTCTGTCGAATGGATGGCATGGCGAGCGATCTCGTGCAACGACTTGTAGTCTTCCTTGAATCCTTCGATCATCGGTCGATTCTTCTCGCGCTCTCGGATCAAGTCTCTGCACTTCCAGACAGACTTGTCGAACAGTGGGACTACTATCTTCTGGAGTAGCAAGGCATGCCACGCAAACGGAACAGAGGTTTCGAGGGTATCGTCAGGACCTTTCACCAACAAGTTGATGGTATCCTGCACAACGGTCGTCCTACATAGACCCTCTGCTTCTTTGATCTGGCAAAGAAGGACTGAGCTGTGGCCGGGCCTCCATTCGGTCCAGAAGCCAAGTTCTACCCAGCCGTAGTGTATAGTTTGCGAAAGTTGTTGCGACTGGCCAGCATCGCTGTGAGTGAGCTTGATGAGGAACCGAAATGATGTGGCGTGACCGATCGATCCGATCTGCGACTCCTGTCCCAAAAAGAATCCCGTCGACTTGGTGAACTCCTCATTGAAGGAGAAACATGGTACCGAAAACGCTTTCTGTAGCTTGTTTTTGTCCGTTTGGGGCGGAAGGAAGCTGTGGCATGGCAGATATCAGCATTCGAGCCTTTTGAGTATGTCCTACAGTCTCGAGAGTTGAACGAGCACGCACACGATGGAACGACCTGTCATCTGCTCCCTCTGTGCACAAAGTCGATCAAACGCGGTGTGGGAAGTTTGCCAGTTGCCGCTGTGACCTGAATGCTGATTAGTAAGCGTGAAGGTGGTGTCTCCGACCTCACCCTTTCCATCTCACCCTGACGCAACACTATCGCTCCCATGATGTCGATGTCGGCAACGTACGGCCAGGACGCGGTATCGCGACCACAATCCTGTAAAATTCAGCCTTGGACATCATGGTTTTGTTGTGTTTTGTTGCTCAGCCTCAGAGCTGCAGCAACGGCGCTTAGATGGCCAACCGGGCTGAGATCCTCGACAGGGGATGGAACGGCACGAACACAGGCTGAAGCGGGTTTTCAGCCATCCAGATATAACCCTTTCGCGCCGCCGAACATAGGAACTCGCCCTCGCATAGTAGCCGCTCTGTGGTTTCCTCCTTATTCGACCTGGAAACACCCGGTCAGATTTTCGTTGCCGAAGATATACAAAGTGCAGCACCAGTATGAGCGACTTCACCAGGAAGACGCTGAACAGATCCAGCTACTATACCGTCGCCTGGCTGGCTGCTTTACCAAAGGAACGTGCCGCCGCTGAGATTCTGCTCGACGAGGAGCATACCAAACCCGATGGCTTCACTAAGCATGCAGCCGACGCGAACACTTACACTTTCGGCATGATGAGTAGACATAACGTCGTGATCGTTTCACTGCCATCTGGAGAACATGGAACTGTGGCCTCGGCAGACATGACTGGTGGCCTTCGAGCCTCGCTTCCTCACATCCGTGTTGGGCTACATGTCGGCATTGCAGCAGCAATCAACGGGGAGAGAGAAGAGGGGGATGGAAGGGTCACCATAGACCGAGATATTCGACTGGGCGATGTCGTGGTGAGCAATCCCGACAGGGCGAATGGTGGAATCGTCCAGTACGACCTCTACAAAGCTAAGGGCGAAATCCGAGACCTAGACGGAAGTACCAGGGTCGTACATGTTGAGGAGGCAAAGGGTTTCTCGAACGCACCACCGACAGCGTTGCGCAGTGCTCTCTCCGCCTTGCGCGCCAGGCACGAGTACGCGGATCCCAAGATCAAGGAGTTTTTGAGGAGCTTCGACAGGATCAAGAATACGAAGAATTTTTCATATCCTGGAGCTCGAGATATGGCCAACGCAGCGGATCCTCACAAATCAGACAGCTATGACTCAGACGACGAAGACCCTCTACGCATAGCAATCAGCGACGGCAAGGCTTCTCTCCGAACGCCGAAGAAGCTCAAGAAGCTCAGAAGACGCACTCAGCCCGAGATTCATTACGGCACGATCGCTTCGGGCAATACGCTGTTCAAGAACAAGATCGAGCGAGACTGCATTATTCAGCGGCTGGTAAACAATCACGTGGAGCCTATCTGCTTCGATAGGGAAGCTGCTGGCATCATGGCTTCCTTTCCGTCTCTGGTAATCAAAGGAATTTGCGATTACGGAGACGAACGCCAAAACGACGCCTGGCAGGGATATGCTGCTGCTACTGCCGCCGCTTTCGCAAAAGAATTCCTCGAATACCTTGACCGCGATGAAGTGGTACAGGCGCCGCTGATCCCTCGTGTCGAGACCCCAATAGAGCGAGGTTAGTATCAAATTGATCTTGCTGGTGAACACTTCCCTAACAGATTCAGTCTCCGATGGAGTCGACGAACTGGGCCAGGACTCATGGCGGCGTCACGTCTGCAACTGGCTATCCCCACCAGCCTCGTCGACGAACTGCGATACGGCCAAAGCGTTAGAACACGCCGAGTCTGACTCCTGGTCTCTTCGGAGTCAGCAGTATCGAGACTGGAACGAAAGATTCATCGCTACGCTTTGGCCGCATGAGCTTCCTACATGCGACAAGACCATCCTCAGCTCGACAACAATCGCAGACCTGCAAAGAGGGAGCGAACGAAGCATTGCCTTGTATTCTACTTCATCCTCAACGACACCTCCAAGCAGTCGTTCGAGAAGATGCTTTGCTCGCTTCTCTCGCAGGCACACCCCCGACGTCGTGGCTCTCAGAAGTACTTAGAATTACTACATTCAGCCGGAACAGAACAGCCGAACATGAAGTCCATAATCACAACCACGGAAGGTATATCGCACGAATCGGAGAACTTCTACCTTGTGCTGGCCGCCCTCAATGTATGTACCACCGGAACAGATTTGGTAGAACGGCCGAATCCTTGTGTACCGATAGTATACGTCGTGTTCTCACAAAGAGTCAGACATCGAGACTATGCTGGCGCAGTGGCTTCCGTCATTGGGTCTTGTTTCCATCCAGCAGAAGCCGGTCGGCGAGGATATCCGATCAGTGAACAGGAGCAGACTTGCCAAAGATGGACACCTACAGCTGTGGCAGTCTAGGAATGAGGTTTGCGACATGATCAAGACAAAGTTGACAAAATGCCTGATGGATTGTTCGTGCTGCACAATCTAGCTGATCCATACGTGGTGGGAGATGAGTGACGCAACTGCAGGATCCGCTGGACGGTTTGCCGACTCTTGTATTGCGAGAACACAATCCGACTTCTGCTCAGCAAAGGTGCCGACGCCAACAGAAGGAGTTGGAGATTTTGGCTTTGCCCTCGTCTTTGCTATTCAATTGACACAAACCCGGGGCATTGAATTGCTGCTCGAGACTGGAGCCGACGTCGATGCTTGTAGCAACCACCACGGCATCGCGCTCCACCACGTGCCAGGATTCGGTCGCCGAACTGCGGTACCACTGTTGCTTGACTGAGGTGTGGATACGAAAGATTTGCACAAATATGCCACTACTCTTCGCAAGGTCTCTACCAAGGGCGTCGGCCAAGGTAGTCGATATCATTGTGAATGAGAGACTTCATCGCAAGATGATAATTCTTCACTCCGAT
Organism: Zymoseptoria passerinii SP63; assembly: GCA_000223825.2. Classification (NCBI taxonomy): domain Eukaryota; kingdom Fungi; phylum Ascomycota; class Dothideomycetes; order Mycosphaerellales; family Mycosphaerellaceae; genus Zymoseptoria; species Zymoseptoria passerinii. The sequence goes on along the minus strand of AFIY01000003.1, from coordinate 129,110 downwards.
ATGCTGAAGGTAGCGCTTCGAAAATACGAGCGTTCCGAACTGCTCATCGATCGTAGCGACTTGGCAGACTTGCCGAACAAGGCAGCAGTGCTCGCAGTATCGTTACGACCGTAGCCGTAGACTCCAGAATCGTCTCGCATGTGACATCTGCCAGTCGTGCCGAACGTCTCGATGGCAAAGACGTCGCCTTCTTCCATACGCTGAGAGGTGCGAGTCTTGACGAAGGGGACTTGCTTGTCGCCGTGGGTCTTGTAGCGGAGGATGTTGTGGCCCGTCAGGCTTCGGACGGCTTTAACGGGAATGGTCTTCCCGTTGAGTTCGACTTCGTAGGACTCCATGACTTCCTGGGTTTCTCCACTGATGTGGTCCATACGAGCGTCGATCCCGGCTTCCTTCAACCTAGTGTTTGTGGCTGCCTTGTTCGCAGCGAGCAGATTGTCGTAGACAGGATTCTCGGCGATAGTAAAAGCGCTGTCGACAATCCTGCCTTTGACATGGACTCCAAAGTCCACACTGAGCACATCATCGTGCTGGAGAATGACCTCCTTCGCACCCGGATTGGGAGTCGAGTGAGCAGCGATGTTGTTCAGGCAAAGTCCAGTGGGAAACGCAAGACCACCCTTGAGAGCATCGCCTGGCTCGATTCCGGGGTGACCGACCAAGGCACGCACGCCACCCTCAATCTCGCGGGCAAGGTAGTCCATAGACACACCGGGTTTGGCGATGGTCTGGACATGTTGTCGAATTTGGCGATGGACTTCGGCCGCTTTGCGATAGTCGTTCAGGATCTCAGTGTCCATGTCCTCGAGAACAGCGAGATGACGGGCTTCTTCGGCCGTGGTGCGTTGTAGATTGTCGTCCTTGACGGCGTACTCCACAATCTCACCCTGAGGGTAAACCTGGCCGGAGAAGAGGTCGCACACAGGAATCGATGGCGGAGTAGTCTGCTTCTTCCCAGCCAAGGCCTTCTTTTTCTTCTTGTTGGTCTTCTTCTGGTCTTCTTCCTTTTCTTCTTGCCTAATTGCGATTAGCTCTGGCTTGGTGCACTACGTGTGAGTCAATTTACGAGGATGATCCAGATTCACGGTGGCACCTTCATTCTCATCATCATCGCCATCGTCATCGTCTCCTTCACCTTCGAGTGCACCCTCGAGCAGTCCACTGGCGGAAGCCGGCTTTGGTGAGTTGACGTTCGTGATGGCGACATTACCAGATGATCCTCCTGCCAGATGTCAGCGTCGGGTCGTAGTTTGTTTGCTCAAGATACGTACCGTTCGGGCCGCGACGCTCTCCTTCTGGTGTCTTGGATGCCATGTCCAGAGCATGAGATCGTTCTATCGATGTTGTTGATGAGCGAAAGAGAAGAGATGGAGGAGTACAGCTGATGTGTCACTTGACAGGAAGGATTCATCTTGGCAGTCTCGGCCTCCCTCACCACTTCTCCACCTATCGAGTCTCATCAACCCGACCGGGAAACGCCAGCTAAGGGACCTGGCCCTACGGGTCCGATGGAAGTGCCATGAACAGATCTCAACACTGGAATTGTATCAGAGTGCCACGACTACCACACAAGATGCTTTGCCATGATCAGATTCCTTGAAGGCATGGTCTGACCAACCACTTGTTGCCACAGTCTCAGAACACAACCGTTCCGTTAACATGCCCACCAACTCCACCCGGACAATTCGGCGTGCCAGCCGTGAAGAAGAAAGTCCACCTCTTCTCCCTCTTGCAAACCTCCGCTACCTTCTCCAAGTCCAACATTTCTCCAATCGGCATGCCCCAACAGGCCAACATGAAGCCATGCAACGCTCCTTTCGCAGGTGGTGGAAAGACCTCCCAAGTCGGTGAGTCTCCCAATCCCGCGGTAAAGTAGCAGTCGTGCAACCAAGTCCTCACCTCGTCCTCTTGGGACAATCCAACCCAGCACTGGATCTTATCAGCATCACCGGACGGAGCGTAGGCACGGAGTCCGAGAGCTTCGTTTTCGGAGACTGAGCGAGAGTGATAGTCTTGCACAAAACCGGAGCGGACGAAGAGGATGTCGCCGATTTGCATGTCGCCGCCTTGAGCTGCGGGACGGATGTCGAGACCTTGGTGTTTGCCGGTTGCGACGAGGTCGGCGTAAGTGATGGCGTGCGAGGCAGCGGATTCGTATGTTGTGCCTTGGGAGGTGGCGTATGAGCGGTAGTCAAGGAGGACTGTTAAGAGGATCAGCAGGGTCGATGGAGAGATGAAAGTGGGTCAGGGTGAGACTGTACCTCCTCTGCCCGCAAAGCCATGAGCCGCCCAGTGGTTCATCCCGCACTTCTCATTCCGCTCGCCTTCCTCTCCAGCAATGTCCTTTGCTGAAGTCCGGTTGTAGAACCAGCCCGTCTCCGGGTCGGCCACATGACGGAAGCCATCGAATTGCGTACCACTCTGCGTGTTCAGCTCGTATGTGTCGTCATACGCATATCCGGGTCTCAAGGCTTTGATCTCATGCTTGAATCGCTGTCGTCCGAAAGCAGGCTGAGCCGGCACGTTCAGCGGCAAGTCAGTACGGACGAGCTCTCCGGTCTTGATCTCATTGGCAGCGGCTTTGACACGGCTCGGAGTGAGGAGGTTGATACGGCCTAGATTGTCGTCGGGTCCCCAGAACCAGGAGGCGGACTTTGGAGCGTCGGGAACGTCAGGCAGGTCTTTGAGGAGAGGGAAGTCGGTTGCGTTTGGGTCCCAAGTCTCTGCGGCCATCTTTAGCTGGTTGCAACGACGATGTTAGATCGGTTGGTATGTTTAGTTCGGCAACTAGTCGAGACCACAACAAGCAAGAAGGATGTGTGTAGATAACCTGCTTGCACTCGATTCGCAAATGTCGAGTCAATGTGGAGAAATAAGAAAGAGATCTGAAGACCTTGGCTGCTTACTGAGGGCGCGACCTGACGTTGCAACCGAGGGCATTTGAGCTTCTAATAGAGCTTCTCCTCTTTACGGCCGAAGCTCCCAGTCGTCGCATGAGCCGGATATTCACCGACATCGTCAAAGAGTCGGAGATTGAGTCTGAAGAGTCAGTTGCTGGGATCGCGGTCCGCTGTTCGAACAGCAAAAAGCATGTTGGCTTGAATGTGGTCGTCGAATCAAGAGCTCAAACCAAGCTCCTGCTTCACTAGATCCCATCGTCAACCTGTCCCACGACAAGGAACTTCAAATGTGTATTTGGATCATCCACATACACATACATCTCGTCAAATTGTCCATATGACATGCCTCTACATCTTACTCGGCACCCACTTCGGCTGCTTCTTCTCCGCAAATGCCCTCAAGCCGATTCCGAGATTGTCTCCCTCCCTCAATGCAATGCCGTACCTGTTGTCCGTATTCTGACTCGCCCTCTCCACGCTGCCCTCCTCCCAGCTCTGTCTGAGACCATGCCTCGTCACAATGATCGCATCGGGTGACAAGCTTGCAATTTTCGCCGCCAAAGCAACGGCCTCTTCCACAACGGACTCATGAGACTTGCTGACGCGGTTGGCAATGTGGTATTGCACGGCTTCCTGCGCGGAGAGGAAGCGGCCGGACATGGCGATCTCGCTGGCGATCGTGATGCCACACAGGCGGACAAGACGGGAGAGACCTCCGGCACCAGCGTAAAGGCCCCGCATGGCTTCCGGAAGACCGAATGTAGCGTTTGGAGAGGCGATGATGATGTCGCTGATGTTCAGACCGTTAGCTCGACGTTGCAGCGTGCCAAACAGTAGCTGTATGATGTTCTCACCATCCCAGGCAGATCTCAAATCCACCTCCCATAGCCCAGCCATTGACAGCAGCGACCACAGGCTTCTTGCCCACCCTCCTGCTGACACCCATGAATCCACTCGGCGGATGCGTCAACAGCCGTCTGTCCATCTCTTTCCCGCCATCTTTCTTCGCCTTCTCCCTCGCATTTGCGATGTCTTTCTGTTCAATCAAGTCCTGGCCCGCGCAGAAAGCCTTGCCATTTCCAGTGATCACTGCTACGAGGAGAGAGGGCTCATGGTCGAACCATGTGAGCAGAGCATCGGCCTCCCAGTGCGATGCGTATGGGAGAGAGTTCATGGCTTTCGGACGGTTGATCGTGATGAGGAGGACGGAGGGAGCGGGATAGGAGAGAAGGTAGGTCGGCGTCGGCGGAGGAGCCGTTGCGAACGTGGGAGGAGCCATCGTGAGGGAGGAGTTACTGAAGTGCTTCGAGGGTCAAGATGAGACGTGGGAGTTGGTCGAAGTCAAGTGCTGCGATTGATCAAGGTCGTTCGACAAAGCTCGTTACACTCGTTGAAGGGAAGAATGTTGGATAGGAGAAAGAGAGAGATTGTTACCGCAGTGTCGACAGATCAATGCCCAGCTGCAAGAGCAGAATATAGCCAAAGTCCACGCCGGGTGAGGTATGAGCCTAGGTTGAAGCTCTTTTCGGTTGCGACTTAACCGCGGAAGAGGGGAGGAGATCGGAATGACCGGATGCAAAAGCTTCGGGACGGGTAAAATATTCACAGCCGATGGCCGGTCTAGGAAATACCTTTCTCCTGTCACGACGTCTTCTCTTGACCATCACCATTGCCAGCTCGGACATGCCTTGGGCAATGCTCTGCTCACATTGCTTCATATTCAAAGCTTTCCTGGCTTATGTGCCTCCATCGTACGAAAATTCCTGCGCTGAATGAAGAGAGGCCGAAGCCGGAAGATGCCCTGAATTCAGCCTTGCAATGTTACCTCAGTCGCAGTAAGGCACTCAAGATTGCAATGACGAGAGTACTCTGAGCCTGTCATACCAGGGCACGACGCAAGATGGTGGGAATGCTTGAGCGGTGGCTGTACTGACAGAGCAGGCGTATGCACGTCTCTCCGGGTCTGGATGCCATCTGGACGAGCGTCGCGCAGTTTGCATTCCCACAAGCCCTTTACTAAGCAGCCTGCGAGGCTTGCCGCCCTGCTCCATGACACTTTTGGAGAGGCTGGACCACATGCCTCGCGAAATCGATCCTCCAATCCGCATTCTTCAGGCTGGCCTTGTGAAGATACCAGTCCACGGCGGTGGCGTAGTCGATGTCAGCCTCGTACTGGACATCCTTCGCCCAATCACTGGCCACGACGCGACGTATCAGACCTTGGGACGAGGGATGCACGCTCGCCGCGTGTTCCTTCCACATTGGATGCTCATACAGGCGACGATTAAAGCACAGCTCGAGAAGGACGATGCCTAGCTCCTGGAAAGAACCATCATTGGGACCTGCCCGTACGCTAAACTCGTCCCCAAAGCGCACCATTATGAACGGTTGCCGTTGTTGAGGTCCGGATACACTCGAGCAGAGCTCGTGCTCAGCAGGATCTCATTTGCCGTGGATTTCCCTGGAAACCAAGGTGTAGAGAACAGCTGCAGGAAGGAGGAAGCGATCATAAACGCGATGGCTAATCGCTCAACTCTCAAGAGGCCGTTGAGCTGCTCTTCTCGAGAATGTCTCCTAGCGACTGCGAATCTCCATCCTTGATGCTGGCCTGGGCTTCGCCGGCGAGGTACATCACCTCGTAAAGATGGTTCGGTGCTGTCTCGTCGATTGGGTGGCCGGAATTATCACCAGCCAGCAGCCCGAGGCTTCGAATGACTTGCGCGGAGCAAGACATTGCAACCGCACAAAGGCCAAGTTCTTGAATCTGGTCTGGTTCGGGATCAATGCTTTGTGCTAGTACATGCGTTCCGGCCAGCAGTGTCATGGCCTTGAATTGGTACAACGCGGAATTCGCATCCGACCGGGGTTTTCTTTCAGAATGTCCTCCAGCCGTGCCCAGTGCTTGCACGGTGCGCGCAATCGCTTGGGAATCTTGTTGCTTTTTCAACTTGACGACGAGCTGCCGCCTCTTCCATGCGCCTGCAGGGATCGCCTCATGAGCGGATGCGAACTCTACGAGCATCTCCAGCTGCACTTTCTTGGAGACGCTTCGGCCCTTCAGCCACACACGAGCGCAATGCAGAGCTGAACAATCACAACGCCACGCAGCTTTCAGGACACGGAACATCGGCTCCGCATGAGACGAAAGCTCTGAAAGTGTCCGAAACTTGCGTTTGGTGCCGCGAGTGGTCGTGACATCGGCGGTACCAGCCCGATGCGCGATCCGGTCATTCGATCGTAGGAACTTTTGCAAGGTATTGTTGAGCTGCTCCATCTCGTCGATGAGTGCATCACGACGAAGGGTTGTAGCGCTGTACTGTACCCGCCTCAGTTGGAAGATCAGTTGCTGATTTGCAAGATTGACCATGTTACCGATGCATTGCTGGTATGCATCGGTGTTGCTTTGCTAGTGGTTGTCAGTGGCGATCGGCGGTACATTGCTCAGAAAAGACTGACTACTTGTTTCCTTCCAATCTTCTCCTGGAAAAGATCATCGTTCACCAGGGTCGCCACAGCAAGCTTTTTCAAAAGTTCACTGATGTCTCCCAATATCCCCAGGTATCGAGGACGGCAATCGGGAAGCCTATCCACAAGTGCTTCCTGCAAGTGCTTCCTGAAGCTCTGGTCGGTTCCAACCAGGGTTATCCGGATGTGCTAACAAGGTTTCGTACTCTCCGTGGCTGATGGTGCCATCGGTTCGTAAAGGCAAGAGAAGCTCCTTCATGTTCTGCTGAAACATGAGTTCGCAATCTTGAAGGCGTCCGAGGTCTCGTTTGTGGGCGCGCCTGATCTTCCACCATGTCCTCGGCGCCTTGTGCGTATCCTCGAAGAACTCCATGGCCGCGATGGTCAGTGGCAAAGCGCCCAAGACAAGACCCGCGATTTCGAAGCCACTTATTGCGTCAATGTGTATGGAGCGATCTCATTATCATTCAGCGAACACGAAGTTCCGTAGTGCGATGCTGCGCAACTCGCTTCACTGCGGCTGACATGCAGCCCGAGCGGGGTCCTTAAACAGCTCCTAGATCCCGCCCGAGACATACGTACATCAGGCCTCGTGCGATGGTCCTTGGTGAGACGGCACAAAAGCCGCCCGGCATACACATCAACGATCTGTTAGAGCGCTTGGAGCCACACCTTGACCTCATGGAGCTTCGAACTAATGCTGGGAAGGAAGAGGACGAGACTATACTAGAGTCTGGAACGGTCCACTTTGCTACTCGAAAAGCCTTGAACAGCTTTGAAGATCTGAAAACAACACAGTATGAGGCGACCATGCACTGGCGACCTCGTGTCGTCGATGGCGAGGCAAATTTCAGGATCTGGGCGGGCAACATCGGCGCCTATCATCATCATGCCGACCCTAAATCCGCCGATGCAAAGCTTCGCAAGGCATCGCATATTCGTACGCGAATATTGTGGCAGAACTCGTGTAAACGAACGAGGAGATCTTTGAGATCATGACTGGACGGAGAGCCGAAGAGATTGAGCAGCCCCCTTCTGGAGACATTCGCGATAGCGATGAGCCGCAAAGTGAAATGAAGGAGTTATGCCTCAGCCTGGAAGATGTTCTCGGTAGTCTCATGAAAGTATCGGTCCTGATCAGAAGCAGTATCGGACGAAATCGAGCAGGATACGCCACGGCTACGAGCCTCAAACTTTCGATGCCGGCCAATTTTGATGTTGCGCACGTTGCACAAAAGCATCCAAAGCTGACCCAAAGCCCTGAGCTTCTACGTCGCCTTGGGGAGTCCATCACGCAAGGCCGGTGCTTCTTGGCCTATGCGCGAGATCATCGCCAACGCATAGGTCAGGACCCGGCAGATACTGACCCTAATCTCCAGCCTCAAGATGCCCGCACGCATGACCGCCATTCTTCACCTATGCCGATGGACCAGGGTACAATGTATTCCCGCCCGACGCTTGCACCCACTACGAACACAAGTTTGCGGTCTGCCGACGTCCCAGAAGGAGTTTTGCCGAGATTGACGACTATGAAGCTCAGGATACCGCTTCCGATGCATCCTCGTTCATATCACACTCGGGAGACGATGCAACGGGGACACTCCTCGAAGTTGTCGATCTCCATACGCTGTGCGATCCTGGCGAAGCCTTTCCATGCCCTTATTGCTTTGATATGGTAATTTTCAGATCGAAACGAGCATGGAGGCAAGTAACGATCGTAGCTGCTGTCGAGACATGTCTAACATGATGTAGAAAACACGTTCTTGCTGATTTGCGGGCATATGTCTGCACAAATGTCGCTTGCGCAGAAGGCCTATTCGAGACGAGACAATCTTGGATTGAGCACGAAGAAAGCGTCCATCGTCGACGATGGCGGTGTCCATGGTGTCCGCATGCCTCGTGTGAAAATCGTGCACAGATGGCCGAGCATATACTATCGGAGCATCAGCTCCGACACACGAGCGATGCCCTGAACCACGAATTTTTTGACGCAGCATCTTCCGCGAAGTAGGCCATTGCGTCAGCGGATTGCAGCTTTTGTGACGACTGGGATCAGCGACTAAGGATCGAGCGTCTCGGAAGGGATACTACCCCCGTGTCGGCGACATTGCTTGTCCCCGCGAGACACTTCTATCAGCATCTGTCGCGACACCTGGAACAGCTCGCACTGTCCGCAATCGCACCAGGCGCCGGCGGCGGGTCAAATCAAGATGGTAGCGAGGCCGCCACAGCTCAGAAAAAGTACGACATCAACTTCACCCAGCTGTCGGTCGCCCATGGTTCAAGCAAAGGCTCAGCAGACATCGAAGACGTGCGGAATTTCGACTTTGAAGCGCAACGTGAGAGGATTGAACGAGCCGAACTTGACACAGAAAGAGCGAAGCAAGGATCAGAGTCAGATGTTGGCCTCCCGGCTTCAAGCATAGTCGTCGGCGCGCCGCTCCAGTATCCGCCAGTAGGCCCTGTCGACCAACAACACCCTCCATGCAATACTTTGTATGTCGACAACCTGCCGATTGACGCCTCCGAGGACGAGATCGCGTCTCTATTCTCCAAGAAGCAAGGCTACAAGCCGACCTACTTTCGCAAGAAGCAGCATACAACAATGTGCTTCGTCCAGTTCGAAGACGTCGCTCTTGCAACCAGAGCTCTGGCCGAGTTCTATGGGCGCCTTCTGCGTAATAGTGTTGATGGTGGCATTCGGTTGTAGTTCGCGAAGAATCCTCTAGGAGTGCGCTCCGAGCAGACCAAGGAGGCGTCATATATCGAATCATTGCCGCTTGTTGCCGGGGATGCGTATGACAACTTCGCCTTCAACAGCTTCCTTTACAACGAGGAAGGCGGACTTGACGAATTTGATGCAAATATCGCGTTCGGCGGTTCGATTGAGACGGAACGAATGGCAGATGCTAAAGATCGAGCCGTTGACAAAGCCATTGGAACATCCATCGGCAGCCCGCCCAGCAGCCTTGGTGAAGGCGTCGCAATGCACGACGTTTCCAAGGCCATGAAGTTGGCCTCACACGGCATCGAAACCTGCCGGCGTTTGCTGAAGTACTACAAGACTTGGCAAGCTGCCTCGCCCAGCGTGCCAGCCGTACGCAAATCAGTGTTTATCACTAGACAAACGTTGTCCTTGTTCAAAGACGCCCTAGACGCTGGTTCTTTGGACCAGGACGATTCGCGCCGAGTGGTAGCGAGCCCGAGATCGTGTGCAAGCAGCATCGAAGAGCTATTGAGGATATGGCAGAAGCTTCGAGACTCCGACTGCCCCATCGAAACGGCACAGTCAATGTGGTCGGACACAGAATTGGAAAAATGGTACCCGCTCCGCCGGAGAACTCTCAGGGCGTTAGATGTGATCGTATGGGACATCCGAGAGCATTTGAAACAAGCGGCCAGGATTCTGCAACCCCATGTGGACGACGCCTCACGCATGGACCCAAAAGATCCTTAAATAGACGCAATTGCTCTCGAACATGTGACCTCTTCAGCAGTGAGAACCTGGGCAGACAAGAGAACCCCAACATGACGTTAAGAAGGAGGGGCCGGCCGACTACTGTAATTATGGCACTCGCGGATGAGACAGGAGACATGCAGCAGAGTGACAAAGGCACGGCAGAGCTGACCAGGGTGAGATCTATCGACAGGTAGCAGCTTCCTTCACACATGTCCATCACGTGAAACCGGGCGACCTATGCTTCGTCCTCCATCTTCCCGCCAATGACTCCACCACTCCACTCCCCAACTCCTGCTCCCTCACACCTCTCAATCAACCACTCCCTCAACGCCTTCTCCATCTCTCCACTTCCATCCAACCAACTCAACACCCCCGTCCTCTTGACAATCATCTCCGCACCACCCTCCACACAACCCGCCCTGTACACCAACTCCCCAACCTTCTCTCTCACCCCCTTCCTCACACCGGAAATACACCCAGCCAAGGCAAAAACCTTCTCAAACGTCCCACCGCGTCGCAGAATCTCCAGATCCTCCTTACTCCTCAATCCATCAACCAACCACTCCAACACCCACTGCACCTCCTTCCAAAACCCATCATCCTCCTCCGGCACCGCCGTCAGCGTATTACTCAACCAATACCCCGGCATCTTCCCCACCCTCCACTCCGGCCCCCGAATCAGATACCGATTCAATTTCGGATAAATCACACTCGCGGGGTTCAACAACACATCTAGCGCTCTCGCCGCAAAGCACGTTGCCAAGTACGGCATGGCGACGCCAGGGTTGGTGTATTGCTGGGCGAAAGTCTCGAGGACTTCGCCGATGAGGAGGGTGAGTTGTTGCACGGAGGGGAGGTTGGGGTGTGCGGGGAAGGAGTAGTGGAGTTTGCGGAGTTGGGTGACGGCTTGAGTGCGGACTGAGCTGTGGGCGGATGAGAGACAGAGGATGAGGCGGGAGACGTCGCCTTCGGAGAGGGCTAGGTCGAGGTCTTTGAGGGACCAGCGGGTCAGTTCGGGGCGGTTGTCCGGCTCGGTGGGAGGGGCGGTGTATGGTAGTGTTGAGGCCGAGGGTTTGGATGGTTCGATGAGTGAGGGCTCGACCGATGAGAGGGAAGGTAAGGCGACGGCTTCCAGGTTGGCGGTAGAATCGTGTTTCGACTTCTTGATTTTCCATCCAGGCAGCGCTCGAATCATTTTCATGACGTGCTTCAGGAGGGCGGGGTCCTCGGCAGTATGCTTCGCCATCAGACTCAGGAATTCTTCGATCCACTCTGCCTTTGCTTTCCCATCCGTATCCATCTTGGCCGCCACAAACGAAGCTTGCTCGAGTAACACAGCAACCAGCAGACTCATCCCCTTGCTCTCTTTGCTGATGGCATCCAAATCATCAATGTACTTCACCGGCTTCCTCGTCGCGCGACCAATGGCGTCGTCCAGGAATTCCCATACCGAACTTCCATCGTCCAGTGGGACTATACGCGCCATCAGCACATCCAGACTCGTCGTCTCGTGCTCCGGAGTGGTTGTGACGCTGAGCACATTATTCTCCACAAGCACATGCTCCAGCAATCCTCTCATCTGCCTGTTCTTGGGCTCTTTGCGGTGAATCCTCAACAGTGTAACGATCGGCGTGAATGACAACCCACCCTGCTTATGGAACCACTTCATCCCGGTACTACACCTCGCGATAGCAAGCAGATGTTCCAACTCCAAGTTCCTCAGCGCCTGTAATTCGGCAGGCACCCTCGCAGCAGGCGTCTCGCTCGCAACAAGCGCCGATGTTAGCGTCGTCGAGACATCGAATTGTTCTTCCAGAGCTTGCAGAGGCAGGTTTTCATAGTAAAGTCGCAAAAGCCGAGTGGCTGCCTCCCGCTGCATAGCATGTTCGTAGTCATCCGGAATCTTGCGGAAAGTAGCAATGATCTCTTTCATCGGCGGGCATCTCGCTGCGAAGCGTTGGCGGAGGCGATCTTCGGCTTCCTTCCAGAGTGCGTTGGACTGCGTTATTGGCTGCATCTCCGCGATGACAGAGGCGAGTTTCTGGAACGCTAGCACGAGGAATCGAATGGCGAAGAATGTGATTAAATCGTTCGCTTGATGGAGGCATTTGACCAGCACTTTCTGGTTCAGAGGACGAGGGATGATGTTCTCCATCACGATGGATGTTTGTGCGGGAAGTTGGGCGCGGCCGTCTTCGTTTCCAAGGTGTGCGGGTACAGGCAAGGAGACGATTTCGAAGAGGAGAGAAGCGTACCCGATCCAGGTGTTGGTCAGCTTGGGGTCCATTTGCATCGTGCGTTCCGCGAAGTACGCCGCCACAAGCTCTGGTGCGGACTTGAAGCAGGTGAGAAGCAAGTCTCGCTCTTGCTCGTCCGAGTTTGCGCGCAGAGTGGCCGTCCAGGTGAGAAGCGTCGTGTCGTGTTGCGAACATTGAGCGGTTCGCCAGAGTCGTAAAATTGAATGCTGTCCAGTCCGAGGTCAATCGAATTTGAATCCGCAGCGTCTGAAGTCGTCGTCCCTGCCGGATACCATCCACTCTCCCTCAAGATGCCATACTCTGGCTTCGTGCTCACGGCCTTCAACCATGCAAAGGCTTTTTCGGCCGCCGCATGCTCTCCACTCCTTGCAGCAATCTCGGTCACCCTCTCCAGATTCTGACTGCTCAAGATCGCCGCTTTCGACGATCGCGGCAACTCGCTGTCCTTCAGCACATTCGCCTCAACCGTGGTCAGCAGCTCATTCACCACCTCCGCCGGATCATCCCTCAAATGCTGAAACAACGCATTACACAGCGGTCGATTCTTGAGAATATCCATCTTCCCACCCTCGTGCAGATACTTCAACAAAGCCAACACCAACCTCAACGTCAACGTGCGTATCGACGGCCGGCGTTTGGCATCCTCTTCACTCATACTAAACACAGTCAGCAGTCATCCCGCCCTCCACTTTATCATCCAACGAGCACAACTCACTCAACCTTCACCAACCCCAAATTCCGCCTCAAAACCTGCCCATCCAACACCACCTCCCTCTTCCCATACACCTCCCTCGCCAACACCCCACCGTCAAATCCCACCACCTCACTCAACAACCTCAACGCCGGCGAAATCACAAAATCCTTATGCTTCGGCGCCTCGAGTGATCTCTTCAACAATCTCAAATGCTGACCCTGCAGAACCGTGCGACAGAGCAGCAAGCCTTGTTCCCTGAAATCCAGAATCCCACTCAGAGTTTTCAGCAGCAGAGCGAAGATCGCCGCAACACTCGCAGCGAGATGATCGTTGTTATTTTGATTGGCAAAACTCCACGCCTGCCACAACTGCCCGAGCAATGGCCGTTCATAGTCGTGAGGATCCGCGGGGGTTTGGGTGTCGAGGTATTCCCTCAAGATACTCAACTGCCGCGCCCGTAATTCCGGTTCCCGATGATACAGAATCGCCTCCAAGAAATTCTTGAACGACGCCAAACTATTGCGAAGGGCGTGAAGTCCATCTTGACGAAAGACGAGGGTTTCTTGCAACTGGCGGGCGAAGTGGATTTCCTCAATGGCGGGCGGGGCGAAGTCTGGACGAGCGCGTTTGGGAGGGCGATCGGTGCCTTCTTCTAAGGGCGCGCGGTCGCGTTTGGACATGATTGTGTTGTGTTGTGGGGGTTGATTGATGGAGATGGTGGTTCTTCCGGCGACTTTTTCTTGAAGGGATCGACGTTGGAGGCACGGACTAAGGCTCGTATTTGCTCGTATTCGGAGTGAGGTCCGGTTGGATCTTGGACTTCACTTCATGCGGGCGCCGAGGTTGAGAGAATGGCCTGAGGCACGCATTGAGTGGTACACGGAGAGTGATAGCATGGAACGGTTCAGTCCATAGACCTCAGAGACCCACAGATACATGCACACGTTCAGAGCTCGCCATGCAAAAGTCTCGCAATTCCATAGCCTATCAACAGGACGCTCCGCTAAACGCTTCAGATCAGAGACCGCCCACTACCAGATCCCATGCCTTTCAATCCAGCCCATTCCTCCCGTCGATACTCCCACCATCCTCAGAGCATATGGAACTTTTTTCGCTCTTCTTCCCGTTCTTTCTCCTCGGTCCGCTGCCGCTGCCCCTGCCACTCCAGATCCACACTGCTACTCTCATCTGCGCATTGGTCATAACAACGTCCGTATCTATCATCCAGCCTTCTAGCCCTCACCGCCTTCCCGCACCGTCGACACTGTACTCAAAACCCCGCCCTTGACCTCTACCAACCTGTTGCGGCAGACCCATAAATCCCGGCGGTGGCCCTCCCATGCCAGGCGGCGGAGGGGGCCCACCAAAGAATCCCGGCGGCGGACCTCCCATTCCAACGTTGGGAGGCAGTGAAGCGGGACTCATCATTTGCTGACCTTGACCTGGCTGCTCCCGTGCATCACGCCCTCCCTGGAAAATGTTAGGAAATCCAGGTGGATGGCGCGGCATCATCGCGTTGAAACCTGGGGGAGCCGATGCAGGAGGCTGGGGGCCGGAGCCAACAGGAGGGGAGGTCATGTACTGGTGAAAGTCGGGCTGCGGTTGATAAGCGCCTTGCGGAGGTGGCGGACCAGGGAATCTCTGCTGCGGTGGTCCATGTCTTGCGTTGGCAGGGAGCAAGTTCTGCTGCCCCTGAGGAGGACCATCCCGTCGCAGTGCAGCGTGCTGTTGTTCTTGCTGACGTTGCTGATGGAGGAAGAAAGCTTGGTCATCGTATAGACCTGGTGGAGCACGTTGAGAAACGCGGCGTGGGTCGGTAATACCAGGCGGCATCCCTGGTGGGGCACCTTGGTCAGAATGATCGGGCGCATAGTTGTGCATGATGCGCTTCTCGAAGAGACCAGGTGGCTGTTGGGGCATGCGGGGTTGTGGGGCATGAGGAAGTTCCGCCGACATCGATGGGGTGTTCGCAGCGTGTTGTTGATCGAGCCAGCGTTGAAGGTCAGGAGGGTTCATACCGCTGTTGGAGTTGGTGTGTTGATGGTGCATCTGCTGAGATTGCGGGCGAGATTGCTGATTGGGGTCAGACTTCCGCAAGAGGTTGAGAAGTTGTTGACTCTCGTTGCTCGTCACTTGAGGGCGTTGGCGTTGTTGGGCGAGGAGGTTCTGAATGTTGATGTCTGGCGAAGCTGTAGCACGCGATGGCGGATCGAACATCGCCAGATCGTTGACGCGTCCGGAGGATGGCCGAGGCTGCTGCTCACGAAGCGCATTGAACATGTTGCTTGGCTCCGGCGACATGGTCTGCTCAAGTGGTTGAGATCGCGGGGCCTGTTCCTTGCGAGCAGCGAACTCATCCCGAACACCTTCAAACATCTCCGCACCACCCGGCTGCGGCGATTGCATCCCATCTAGACCCTTCTGCTCGAACATGGTCTGGAACCGACTCTTAGGCTTCCCAGCAGCACCATTCGGACCATTTCCACGCGCAGGCTGGGGTGATGCCGGTGTCGGAACCTCTGCAGCAGGAGATGGCTGACCAAGCTTCAGCCCACCGCCGAGCATCGCCAATACCCGATTGAACCCTTCGTGATCTTCAGCCGAAGTCTGCGCAACATCGTTCGCTGCTTTCTGGACGTTGCTCCCGGGCATTGGCGGCGGGGGGTTCTCCTCTGGCGCCGGCTTGAACATTGACGCAAACCGACTCGTCTTGCCTGACTTTGCATTGCTCGACTTTGCCGCGGCAGGGAGAGGAGGAGTCCCAGCATCCTTCGCTGAATCAGTCCTCATACTGCCAAAAAAACCACCCTCGAACCCGTCCAGCTTCAAGCTCGGCTTCGGCTCAGCAGCTGGTGGTGGAGCGGGCGGCGCTTCCACGACTTCCTCCTTCTCCGGCTCGCCCTTGTTCTTCTTGTTCATGCTGTCCTTCCACTTCTGAAATTCCTCCTGTGTGCGCGCCATGCCGAATCCCAGCTCTTGATCTTTCTTCACGACGGGATCCTCCATCCACTCCGGCTCTCTTTCATCGTGACCACGGTCGCCATTCCGCCTTGCTTGTTCGCGTTCTCGCCAGCCACCGGTAGGTCGATCTCCGTTCTGACCTCTCCGATCATCGCGGTTGTTCGTCCAGCGCGGGTCATGCTTCTCGCCGTACCCATTCCGTCGCTCAGCGTCTTGGTTGTCACGTCTGCCGTATCGGTCGTTTCTCTCCCCGGTCTTTCCGTCTTCTTGATCACCCAGCGCTCTTCGCTCAGCAGCTCGTGTCCAGCTATCTCGGTTAACCCTCCCATCCTTCTCGTTGATGTGATCGCTCCGTCTGTGCATCTGCCGATCAGTGAAAAATCGACTTCGCGCGCTGTCTGAATCCTCTCCTGTCGGTGCATCTCCCGATATATCAGAAAGCTTCGGCACATTCCTGCTCGATTCCTGCTCGACGGAAACATCGTCTTCGGCGGTCCAAGGGAAACATCCTCTGGCATAAGTGATCAGCACACGCATCTCAAGCCCATACACCCCACCCAAACTCACCACTATTCCCTCGCATGCTACTCCCCATCCTCCCCGGCGTCGGCCTGCCAGTCGAGAACGACCCCATCGGACTCGGCTCCGGCGCGAGACCTCTCCGCTTGTTCTCTTTCGCATCGCTGTTGGCAACGGCGGTGACGCGCGATGACGGTTGCTGCTGCTGAGCAGACTCACTGTGGGGGATCCTTAGCTTCTCCCTCACGCCGTCTACTTCCAGGTACACATACTCTATCCATTGCTCGATGGAGGGGAGGTTCTCGGGTTTGAACACGAGTGGGGAGGCGCGGAGGGCATAGAGCTCGGCGGCGGTGTAGTGGCGTATTGACATGGTGGTGATTGCTGTGTTGTAGTGAAGGTGGTGGTGGTCAGGTGTGGAGAGCTCGATGAGGGGTAAGGTTGGCGGTGAATGGAGAGAGCGTTGCGAGCAACAGTCTGCGGTCTCGCTCAGGTATCCGACAAGCTCTTCTCTAGCAATCGCCAGCTACGCGCGCAAAATGCTCGCGTGTGAAGACCGGTCGCGGAAGGTGAAAGAACCTCTCGTGCAGCAAACCCAACTTTGCGAGTTGCTTCCAGCGCGGTCGATGGTTTCACGCGTTGTTGTCGTTTGATCTCTCACGACGGGCCTGGCACTGCGGCGCCCGATGTGTGGTATCCGATCTCTTGTGACCCTTGTCACACCACCAGGTGGTCTCTTCCTCCCGCCGCGGCAATTCGACGTCTTATCCAGTAAACCAAGATCGTGGCTATCAAGATAACGGAAAGATTTGGCTGTCGCGGTCGACCGGGTCTGTTCGTAGCTCTCGGCGGTAAATGGTAGATGAGTGCTGTGCGTTGGGCTGTAACGACGAGCAATTGATCGGGCAGCGCAACAAGAGTCCGACAGTGGTGAGAGTAGTTCTGGCGGTGAACCTCCTGGATTGTCGAGCGGCGTGTAGGGGTGCGACAGAATTGTGCAATTGTCGTGTGAGCTGTCGTCAATGGTGAGGTGGTGCGGTAAGGTTGCCGTCGTTTCGAGGGTTCAGCTTGGGGCAACAGTGGCCGGTAGATGCCTCAGGCAGGACATATGAGAACGGTACATTAGGGATGAATTCGCAGCGCACTCCATTGACTTGCTATTCCACAGTGCAAAGGACGACTCCTTCCCGCGCACTGGATATGATCAGATCGAGCCGTGAGACGTTGAATTCAAAGATATTAATCCGACGAGGAAGCTTGCCCGGACATTCAGAACAACGACCTCTTAAGGTCAACTATTCAAGGCATCAAGTCACGACGTTGGGTACTTGCACGAGAAACAGTCGCCGAAGCCGGAAGCATTGCAATCATAAAGGACCGCTTCGTCTATCGTCGTCGTCATCGTCTTCTCGTGTTGGTCGTCGGAAGTCCTCTCAATCTGCGTCTCCGTCCCTCGAAGCATGACTTTTGCGTCTACTCGCCTCCATCTCAAAACCAACTCAACGGCCCCGCTCCTCCTACACTGCCAGGCACCTTCTCCTCCCCAACTTCGTCGCTCTCCTTCCAAAACGCAGTCGGACCCGCCGGCCCATGCATATCATAATCCTTATCGAACCAATTCCCCAACACCCCTCTCTTGCTCCCCCTCCCACCGACTTGAATCCCCTCACTCCTCCACCTCTCCTCGCCATGGAAGATCGAAAACGTCGTCCATCGAATCTCGCCCTCGGGTGTCTGCCGCACGGTGCCCCGGATACGAGAATTGGCGTTGGGATCCCAAGAGGCGTGAAGGCTGCGGGACGTGCCGCGGAAGTGCACGACTGGGAGGCGAGTGCCTGTGAAATTACTCCAGTCCAAGCCGTCCCCAGCGCTCCCCGCTCTCGGTCCCTCGCCAGATCCGTCTTCACCGTATGTGCCGTCGAGATCATCTTCATCCTCGCCATCCTCATCACCACTGCCGGGAGGATCGATACGTGTAACTTGCAGCTTGATGCGGATTAGTCGAATCGCTGAAACGTGTTAGTGATTGGCAAAGCTTACAATTTCCGACAACGTAATCGTACCTTCTTCCGTATCGATGCCCTCCCTCAACTGCCTCTCGGGAACCGGATCCGTAAAATTGAACGTGTACAAATCGTTATAGTCCAGAAAGCACACCACCCTCATCCAGCTGCCACTCACACCAAACGGATCCTGCGCATCCAATCCCAGAGCCAGCTCCCTCACACGCTTCAACTCCGGCTCCTCCTCGCTTTCATCAGTCTCCCACGCGTCCTCATCGTCTCGAGGCTTCAGCTTTGGTGGCGACTTGTAAGATCCGGCTGTGGCTCCATCAAAAGGTTGGTTCCAGGCGACTTGGAATCTACCTTCGCTTCGGCCGGCAAACTTATTAAGATTGTAGCCTAGAACGATCATGATAGCCTCCACCTTCTCCCAGTCGACACGCCCCGAGCCATCGTTGCGGAAGGGTCCCCAGAGAGTTTGAAGGGTGTACTCCCGGAGATCATAGACCTTACTGCGAGCGAACGGGTGGGTGAGGCGAGGTTTGAGGACGGACGAGCGGGTTGATTGGGCTGGAGTGGGAAGGGAGAGGATTTGGAAGGTGGGTAGGGTAGCGCCGTTGAAGGATGTTGCGCCGGCAGTGGCTTGATCGTCGTTGTCGGCGGTGGCGGGAGGTGGAACAGTGCGTCTTATCGCAACTAGTGATCGCGGAGGAGGTGGTGGTGGAACATCGATTGGGACGCCGTAGTAGCAGTGAAGCTTCGCGCTCGCCTGTCGCAACTCCTCAGTCTCAGCGGGCTGTTGGTTGTCATTGCCTGCTCGAGCGAAGAGGGATGATGAGCAGAGGAATGTGTCGATGTTGGAGTCTGACTGGAAGACGGTACGGAGGAGGGCGAGATTTTGACTAGTTTCGGGTTCTGTCGTTGAAGCTGTTTGTACGAGATGTTCGATCTGCTCGGCTACGAAGCCTAGTTTGGAGCGTTTCGCTGCGATGTCTTTGGAGGAGAGGATCTTGTCGAGTTGTACTAGTCGATGCAGATCTTCTTCCCAGTCTGGTTCTTTCTCTTTCGGTGTCGGCGTGATCAATGTCGCCTCTGACGATGAAGTCGGATCTGCTGGTGAATCCGAAGCTGCCGTCGGAATGGTGGGCGTCGGTCGCCGTCTCGGCTCATCGTAGTAGCGGACATACAGATCCTTGTGCAGCAGTCGGTTCGATCGAATATAGCTGTGCAAACTCCGACATGACTGCGACAGAGCGGCGAGATCGGCGGGCGCGGTTTCGATGAAGATGCAGTGGAGGAGCTCGTGGGAGAGCTCCAGAAGTGAGGACATCGTGTGCGCGGTGCCGCGGGTGACCATGGATTGGGCGGAGCGGAGTTGGTGACGGTGAGGTGGTGTGCTAGAGCAGGAATCAGGAATGGATTGGTATATGTATGGGCAATGGTGGATGGAGGTAAGAGGGCTTCCCATACTCATATCTGCGGGGCAGCTGGGAGCTTCGGCGCCGGTGAAGCGGTACCCAAGTAAGGTAGACTTTGGGGTTGAAATATTGATGGGTATCACGATAACTTGAATGACAGCCTTCAATATGAACACCCTGTCGTCAATTGCTCTGTCCTCTCTATGCCCTACAACTTCGACTCGCCCCTGATTTGCAAGTCGCCTCTGCCAACATCCCTCACACTCCTCTTGCCGAGATTGGCGAGAGAGTTGTCCGTATCCGCCAACATACACCTCAGCACATGCTCCACTCCTTGCTGCCCAGCGATCGCCAGTCCATACATATACGGCCTCGCCACCAGCACCGCCTTCGCCCCAAGTGCCAGCGCTTTCAACACATCACTCCCCGTCCTGATCCCGGAGTCGAAGAGAATGTCCATGCCACTCCCCTTCACTGTCTCGTCCGCTGCGATTTCCGCTAGAGCGTCCAGACTCGCAATCGCACCATCCAATTGTCTCCCTCCGTGATTGGAGACGATAATCCCGTCCATGCCATACTCCACCGCCCGCCTCGCATCCTCAACCGTCTGAATCCCCTTCAAGACGATCGGGCCATCCCACAGCTCCTTAATGACTTCCAAATGCTTCCACTCCCGATACGTGCCTGAATTCATCACATCCAGCCACGCTCTGCTCTTCGCAATCGTCTTCGCGTTCGCAAGAATCTTGGCGGCTCCAAAGACCGTTCCATTCCGCTTGATGATGCCCCACGCCTCGGTCAGTTTCTCCTTTGCAGTCCGGGGGTCAGCGGCCAGTTGCGCTTCATATTGAGCGTTGAAGATTGGGTCAGAGTGTCCAATTTGACATCCGTCGCCGAACAGGAAGGGAAGGTAAGCGGCGTCCAGGTCTGTGGGTCGCCAGGCGAGGGTGAAGGTGTCGAGTGTGATGACTAGAGTCGTGTAGCCGTTGCTCTTGGCCCGGGAGAGGAGAGAGGCGGTGATGGATTCATATTGGGGGCGGGGCCAGTAGAGTTGATACCATCTGCACTCGTTGATTAGCTGGATGCTGCTTGCTCGAGGAGAGAAGAGATTGCGTACCGCTGTCCATCCTCATTCGCCTTTGCAACCTCTTCAATCGTCCTCGTCGCTGCCGTGGAAAGAACTATCCCACCACGTCAACATACACCACCTTCACTTCGCAGAACACAAGACTTACTCATCGGCACTCCAACATCCCTACAAGCCCTCGCCGTCGCCTCCTCCGCCTCAGAATGCATAATCTTCTGCACTCCGACCGGCGCCACCAGGATTGGATGCTTCAACTTCTCCCTACCACCGAACAATTCCACACTCAAGTCCCTCCTCGTCGCATTGACAAGCATACTCGGCTTCAAACGATAGCGGTCAAAAGCTGCGATGTTGGAAGCGTAAGTTCGGTGGCTGGAAGCGGAACCGAAGACGTAGCCGAAGTTGGCGGAGGGGACTGGAAGAGTCAGTATACATCAGGAGCAATCCTCTTGAGAGCGTATCGGAGACGATCTCACCTTTCTCACGAGCCAGACGTTCCCATTCTGAAGGCTTGGTCGAGAATGGGGGAGGGCGAAAGGCGCTGTAGATGCCGATTTGGTACGAGGAGTAGGATTCTGGGTTTGGCAGTTCGTATTCGCGGTTCAGCTTTTGGGCTTCTTCGAGAGTTGGTCCTTTCGCCGAGGAGAACGACATATTGACTGTAAGTGGAATCGATGCTTTCTCTTCTAAATCGTTGCTTCGGGCCAGGTGGTCGGCACACGGTTTGGCGCGGGCTTGTTCGCCTTCCTGGTTTTAGTGGCGTTCCGGCTTGTACTGCGAAGGAACACAGCGACAATGTGGGTCGTTCTGGTGGTGTCAATGGCAAGGCCGTGACTGCAGTTGGAGAGGACAATGAAAGAAGAGTGAAGTCGTGGCGGTGGTGAGATCGGAGTCCGCTCCTGCCGAGGCCGAGGTCCAAAACTTCTTCGTTCCCTCATGATCAACGACCTTTTCCATCAATCATTTCGATAACAGTATCAATCAATGGGGACATACATCAAGACACGGTACTTTACTGGAGAGAGGAGAGAGGAGAGATGGTGTATGGTGTGAGATCATCGTCGGGACGCTCGACAGCATTGA
Source organism: Zymoseptoria passerinii SP63 (assembly GCA_000223825.2). Taxonomy (NCBI): domain Eukaryota; kingdom Fungi; phylum Ascomycota; class Dothideomycetes; order Mycosphaerellales; family Mycosphaerellaceae; genus Zymoseptoria; species Zymoseptoria passerinii. Next base: position 107,262 of record AFIY01000003.1, on the reverse strand, counting down.
AGCCACAAGCTGATCTCACCCATCAACCATCTATCTCATCAAACAGTTCAAGAGCATCATCAGGATGCCCACCATACTTTCTTCGGATCCTCAAAATCTCCTTTCATCAGCCATCTTCCTTCATCTCCATCATACGCTTCCTCCCAATCCTTCAAAAACCTGTCGCCTGCATCTTCTCCCTCCTTCTCAGTGCGCTCCTTCCGAAAGCTCGTACTCGGGCAGGTGCGGATCCGGGCTTTGTGTGGATACAACACAATATAACACAACACGTATAGAATCGATTCCGGCGCAGAAAGGGCTGAACAGGAGATAGTTCATCTTCATACTCCTCAATACGCCCATAAACCTTCACTCCAACAAAGAACTGCAACACCCCAATCCTCTCATCCATCCTGCGCGCCATTTGCAAAATTCCAACATTTCTTGGCTTCGACCTCTGACATGCCAGTACGCAGAAGGAGCCAGCTGGTGAGGAAAGCCAGGCGACGCGAATACAGGTCGTCTTCCGCTGCGTCGGACGTAGACTTTCGTCAGCTTTCAAGGCTTTTGAGCTGCTTCAATAGCTGGGTCTTCCTCCTCGCCATCATTGAAGCCACACGTTGACGAAGGCGATTTTCGTTTTGACGGAGGACGCAAGGGAGGCGAGCATTTCCGTTAACTGTCGGAGAAGCACCTGGTTTGCTAGAGTCACATTCGATTGTTAAGGCCGAAGATGAATTTGGCATGACATCCATCAGAGAGACACAAAGAGACCTCCCTGTCGCTTGTCGTGCTGGGCCTTCGAACCATGGGCGCCTACAATCTGTCTTTGGCACCGCTTGTTGATTGCACTTCAATAGAAGACCCATGGCTGGTACTGAATGATCGAGACCAGGTACGTCTGCCACCACTGAAGACCGTGTTGTCGAGACTTGCGTCGGTTCATCTTGTCCGGCCGTAAACTCGCAATCCCCAACTTTTTAAACCGAACGCCACGAATCCTTCGACCACGAGTGACGACATCTTCTTGAATCCTGCCGCCTGCAATCTACAACAAAAGCAAGGCCTTCATGTACACTGCCCTAGCCGCTTGACCTAACCGCATTCAATCGCCAATGCGAGCTCCGGACTTAGTCTTTATCCTGCGCTGCGTGACTTTCGTACGATGGGACGAGGAGATCGCGATCCCTTCTCTTTCTTGTTCAAGCGTGAAGCAGAACAAGACACAGGGAGCACCTCGACCACGAGAGTATAAGCATGATCGGTTTCTTCATCGTTGTGCCAGTTCCTCCTCTTCAGCACCTTCAAAGACCGTGACAAATATCGTCGACACTTCACTATACTGCTGCCTTATACCTGATCATCCGGCCAAAAGAGTACCACCAACAACCATCTCAACGTAATAATGTGCTGCTCCAACCGTCGCCGCTTGCAACAACGAAACATCCTCCAACAACAAGAACAGCACCTTCTCGCCATGGCTCAGCAAAAAATCCATCCCATCTCTCAGTCGAAGCAGTCTTCCCCAACTACTCTCCATCAACCGTCAACTGATCTCCGCACTCTGGAAATCCAAGCTTACCATTCCTCCCACTCCCTTGTCTCACCAGTCTACCCCAACGCCATCGAAATTCCCACAGGCCGAGAGAAAAGCAACGAGCTCCCACCGCCGTACACCGCCGCGCCCGTGATCCTCAACCGTGCTTCTTTCTCATCTTCAGACGAGGAACTCGATGGGTCAGTCACGCTGGATGTGATGCCTACATTCACCACTGCTGAGAAGGAGGTCATGCGGCTACCAAGCGGGGACTCAATGAATCTCCAGCACGTCCAGCAAGTTTCAAGCAGGTCGAGCTGGAAAGAATGGAAAGCAGTGAAGAAAGCGGAGAAGGCGGCGATGAAGGAGGAGAAGAAGATTTGGAAGGCGGAGAGGAAAGTGGAGAAGGAGGTTATGAAGAGGGAGAGGAGAGCTGGCCGATGTTGTTGAGGGGGTGAAGCAGCGAGTCGGTCACGGGCATGACATTTGTTAGATAAAGGGAGGTGTAACGGAGCGAGTCGTTCACACTGCGATGTTCCGTAAAATAATGTTCAAATTTCACATCCCGCGCTTTCGTCATCCACGGACAATCCAAGTGTGCGTTGTTTTGTCTACCAGGTTGTCGACAAAATGCCTGGTCAACGCTGCACTTTCGAAGGTCAACTGCTCTCGGCGAACCCGGCCATTCGACCGTCAGTATATCCGTCAGCGGCCCAGCGTTCAAGACTTCCTGCCCCGCAGAGTGCGCTCGCACACTAGCGGCATCGATTCAAAGTGCGGGGATGTCAGATGAAAGCGTAAACTCACGACTGCCCAATGAGGAAGTAGCGGCTTCGACGCCAGCCAATAAGCAGATCAGAATGCGACCCTTCGGCCTTCGGCTCACTTCGAGCTGTTTGCGGAGAAGAAGAGCTACCAGGAGCTCGGGAATCGCGTAGGTGTCAACTGGTGTAAAGAATGAGAGGGATGTCCGATTTCTGCCTTCTCTCCTTGTTCTTCTTGCATTTCCGTTTCCTGTACACCACGAAGAAAGAGCAAAGATGTCGGAGATCAGAGAATTCACCATCAACGTTCCGCAGGAGAAGCTGGACAAGCTGAAGCGTAGACTGGACGACACAGACTTCCCATCCGAGCTGGAAGATAACCCAGGCTGGGACTATGGCGCGCCGCTGTAAGTTGGCTTCCCTCAGTGCTCCTGAACAAGCGGTTGTCGTGGCTAACACGCACAACAGGAAAGATGTCAAGCGCTTCACGGAGTACTGGCGCAAGAAGTTCGACTGGCGAGCCCACGAGAAGAAGATGAATGAGCTGCCGAATTTCGAGACTACCGTCAATGTCGACAAGCATGGGCCTGTGGACTTGCACTTTGTCCATCAAAAGAGCGATGTTCCTGGGGCGATTCCTCTGCTGTTCGTCCACGGTTGGCCGGGAAGTTTCTTGGAAGTCACCAAGATGCTGCCTTTACTGAAAGGAGGGAATGGAAAGCCGGCGTTCCATGTCGTCGCTCCTAGTCTTCCGTAAGCTCTCTCGATCCAGCCGGTGCGATCATACTGACTCCTTCCAAGCAACTACGGTTTCTCCGGTCCCGCCCTCAAACGCGGCTTCAACATCGCCCGCTACGCCGAAGCCTTCAACAAACTCATGCTGGCCCTCGGCTACGACGAATACGTCACCCAAGGCGGCGACTGGGGTTTCGTCATGACCCGCGCCATGGCACACCTCTACCCGCAACAGGTCAAAGCGCACCACATCAACTGGGCCTGGGCCGCGAAACCAGAGGAGTTCACCAATGGCAGCAAGCCCGAGCCGGAGTATTCCGAAAGAGAGAAGAAGCAGATGGCGAGCTCGGATCGCTGGCATCCATTTGGAATGGGCGATGGCAGAGGATATATCGCTATCCAATCCACCCGACCAGCGACGATAAACTTCGCGCTGAGGGACTCACCCGTGGGAATGCTCGCCTGGATCTACGACAAGCTCATCGATTGGTCAGACGAGTATCCCTGGACTGAAGACGAAGTGTGTCTCTGGACGTCCATGTACGTTTTCAGTCGAGCGGGTCCGGACGCCGCTTCGTATACCTACTACGAGGCGCTGCATGATCCGGTGGAGATGACTGTGCCCATGATCCAGGGTTTTATCGATGTTCCGCTGGGCATTGCGGATTTCCCGGTCGAGTTGGCGAATAGCCCGCAGAGTTGGAGGCATACTATGGGCCCGATTGTGTTTCAGAAGCTTTATGAGAAGGGAGGGCATTTTGCTGGATGGGAGAGGCCGGAGGATATTGCTGATGGGTTGGCGGAGATGTTTGGGAAGGGAGGAGGGGCGTATGGGGTGGTGAAAGGGAAGGACGGATACTAGGAGATAGATGATGGCTTCTCATGTGTTGTGCCTGAGGCAAGAACGCTTAGTCACTCAGCCATCTGAATACCATCTTCCCATCTCGAGATCCCGACTGTCATCCTTTCCATCTTTCCATTGAACGTCGGGGAATCGACTAGACTTTCTGAGATAGCAACGCAAGCGCAATACCTCGTTCGCGAGATACGTCAAGCAGTCAGCTGGCCATGGGCTATTGCCGTACACTGCGCCTGACTGTACGTGCTTCTCGTCACGACTCGCACTGGGCCGAGCAATGGCAGAGCAAAGCAGACTCCCGTGGCCCTTGTGGACGTTTGGACGCCTCCAGAGCGATCAACACCACAACACGTACATGTTCGAACACGGTTTGAATTCTCTCCCCTCATCAGCAATTGCAACGAACGGATCGTCGGTCAGTCCGCGTGTCGTCCACATTCCGACGTTGACCACTACCGGCTCCTCCACCCTGCGTTTCACACCATCTCGGCAATCTCCTCGCTGCCCTTCGAAGCCGGTCGCGTGGCTTCTCCACAAATGCAACCATGCGGCGACATGAAGCCATACCGCCACGCCCTCATTGTGCCTTCGGAGCAATGATGGGCGAGGATCTGAACGCTGCGGAAATCCGGGCTAGAACTTCCACCAATCCTTCGAACACGCCACGAGACATTTATCCGGCTTGATGCCTCGTTTGGGAAGGTGGTACAGACTCCACCCCCGGACTTCCCCAGGATACCCCAGCGACATCATCATCTCCGGCACTATATTTGTACGAAAGTAACGAAACAGCCAAGGCGGAACATTTATAGCACGTCGTTCGTAATTGCCGAGCAGCGTGTCAGATCAGAAACGCGGAGTAATGTCGATCTCTTCGATTAATACTCCACACTGAGCAGCAGTATATAACGAAGACGAGATTCTTCTCTTCACGTTTCTGGAGGACATCACTCGGGTTATCACCAAGCCATCATTCCCTGAACCCGGTTGTCCATCATGAAAGCTTCTCTTGCATCCATCCTTGCAGGCTTGACTGCCCTGGCATCTACGGTCGGTGGCAGTCCCGTCGCCCACCCTGAGCCTGAGATGGACTATCGCGCTGATGCCTACGCGGGTTACATGATGGCCTACTTCACTGGCAACTCGCGCGATGGAGAAAAAATCTACTTTGCTGCCAGCAACGGCAACAATGCTTTGAACTGGACCGAGCTGAACGGTGGCAAGCCGGCTCTTACTTCGACCATGGGCACCACCGGTGTCAGAGATCCGTTTATCATGCGGTCTCAGGGTATGGTGCACCTGCTGTTAGAAGACATGAATCTGAACTGACAAGCTTCCAGATGGTACCAAATTCTACCTGCTAGCCACCGATCTCTCCATCGGAAGTGGAACTTCTTTCGGCGATGCACAGCGCCACGGATCGCAATACCTTGAGATTTGGGAGTATGTTTCTTCAGTGAACCCAAGACCGCAGTACATGATGAATAACCATGTTCAGATCCACTGACTTGGTCAACTGGGGCACCCAACGCCATGTGAGAGTGTCAACATCCAACGCTGGAAACACCTGGGCACCTGAAGCGCAATGGGATTCTTCGATCGGCAAATACGTCGTCTATTGGGCATCCACCATCTACGCAGACAACGATCCCAACCACACGGCGAATACCTACCAGAAGATGATGTACGCTACGACCTCCGACTTCTACACCTTCAGCGCACCACAAATTTGGCAGGATGTCGGAACCTCCCGCATCGACACAACAGTGCTCCTCAACAATGGAGTCTACCACCGCTTCACCAAAGACGAAGGCAGCGTCACCGGCTGCTCCGACATCATTCAAGAGCGATCTACCAGACTCCTCAACCAAGTCAGCGGCTACACTCAAGTAGCGTCCTGCATCGGCAAGAAAGCCGGCACCAGCTCTGTCGAGGGTCCAACAATCTTCAAGTCCAACCCCAACGACGTCAACGGCAACAAGTTCTACCTCTGGGTTGACGAGTACGGTGGCCGCGGCTATATCCCTCTCGAGACTGCGGATATCGCCAATCCTTCGTGGAAGGTGTCTGCTTCCTACAAGCTCCCGGCCAGCCCTCGCCACGGAACAGTCCTTCCCATCACCGCCGCTGAGCTTGCTCGCATCAGAGGCTCCACGTAAGCTGATAGTCATCTCCTTGAGCTGATACAAGGCTGAGGAGGACAGTGGGGGTGGAACAATAGCTGAACTGGCATCTCCTGTTCTTAGCAAGCGTTCCAACGAAGAAGCACTTTTCACCCGTAGCAATGAGAAACGACTTTCGAAATTGATCCCCGGATACTGTAAGTTGGAAGCCTGGCAAGCATCAGCTCAGCCCATCCCGCAGAGTTCCGGCCTACATGGCATATCCTCAAACCTGCTAACTCTGTCGCTCCAGACGCTGACCCCAATATCTTCGTCGCCAACAAGAACTACTACCTCTACGCCACCTCCGACGGCGTGCCCGGCTGGGGCGGTAACACTTTCTACACGTGGAAGTCCAGCAATCTGGTCTCTTGGACCCGCTCTTCCCCAGCCCTTCCTCACCCTCAATGGCACGAACGGAAACGTACCATGGGCAACCGGCAACGCTTGGGCCCCCACCGTCATTGAAAGAGGCGGAGGGTACTACTTCTACTTCTCCGGCCACAATCCCACCTACGACCGCAAGACCATCGGTGCAGCAGTCGCCAGCTCGCCTGAAGGCCCCTGGACCGCACAGTCCAAGTCCATGATCAACAACAACGAAGCCGTTACATCCGGTCAGGCCATCGATCCCGCCGCCTTCCGCGATCCGAAGTCCGGGAAATACTACCTTTACTGGGGCAACGGCGATCCTGTCATGGCCGAGCTGGCTGACGATATGGTCTCAATCAAGACTTCCACCCTGCAAAAGATCTCTGGCCTCACCGACTTCCGCGAGGGTTCGTTCATGGTCTACCGCGCTCCGTACTACCACATGACTTACTCGATCGATGACACGGGCAGCGAAAACTACCGCGTCGGATACGCCACTGCGTCGAGTCCGACTGGTCCGTTCACGTACCGTGGCGTGGTGTTGCAGAAGGATACGAGCCAGGGGATTCTGGCGACCGGACATGATAGTGTGATTAATGTGCCGGGTACGGATCATTGGTATATGGCTTATCACCGTTTTGCGCGACCGGGTGGAGATGGGACGCATCGTGAGACGACGATTGATAAGGTTACGTTTGGGAGTAATGGGTTGATGAATGCGATTGTGCCAACTGTGGATGGGATTAGTGTTGCGGAGACGGTGCCGTGAGTGGGTGTTCGGGCATGGATATCGACAGTTGACGAGACGGACGGTGGGAGAGGAATGATTACTTGCATCTATCCTTGACATCGCTCATGAACATGAATGACGACTGCAAGCTCTTACGATTGCCTGAATGGGAACATCATTGATGCCAAGCCGCGCGAGCTGCAAGGTGAAGTTATCACAGTTGACCACCCTTGCCAGTGCTTCTGATAGTGACTCTCGTGGCATCGGCTATGAGGTAGGATTGATTGGGAAACAGTGCAGTTCAAGAGCTGAGAAAAGTACACAAACGAGCGTGAGACCTGTCTCCGTTTAAGACCGCTGGACATTTCTCGTTGCTTATATAATGACTTTTTTTTAGCGCGGATTCTTCGAACTGCCCAGCGGTCTGAGGAAAAACAGCTGGATTTGGACATATATAACATCGAGAAACATAAATAACATCGATAGATTATAAACCTTATACGAGCTAAGTCGGTATGCAATTCCCTTCATAACGATATAAACATTATAGCCCGAAGATAATCTTAGAAAATACGCTTGTAATTTTTCGTTGCTGTAGTTTAGAAGCTAGCAATATATAGACAACTTAATTAAATAAAGCATATAAGAATATATAGCCAAGAAGGGTATATAGTATCTATCGGGCTCGTGTATATATATCGTAAGGGCGAAAAATCCATTTTGTAGAGGCACCCGGTATGTCTAAAAGCCGCCGTTATTCCTCAGGCGCTCCGCATAGATTCGAAAGAGGACGCTAAACTATATCTAGTAGGTACGAGTAGGAAGGAAGGTTATAAGGGAAGGCGTTACGAGGGAAGGCATTGTTATAGCATTAGCAACACCGAGCGCGCTGAGGAGGAGGCAGCGTGAGACTCGTACATGTGAGTCGAAAGTTTTGGCCCTCTCATTGTGATCCGGTGAACGACGGGCTATCTGACGAAGATGGCCTTTCTCATAAGTCAGGGAATACGCTGGCAGAAAACGATAGGGACTAAGCTCACGGCATAGATAGGGGCGGATTATTATCTCTCCTGCTTCAAGAAGCAATGGAAGCTATAGTCTTTCCCATTTGTACCACGTTGCGCATATCACGTCGGTCCAGAGCGAATGTTGTAGATGTGTGTACAAACTTCGACACCGTAGACTCCTATGAATGAGTACACAATGGCGAGAGACCGCAGCATGTTTCAGACTTGTGCGCGGACAGGAAGGCACGCTGACTTTACTAGCGCGTCAAATCGAAACTCAAAAGTGCATGTGATTTGCAGGGAGGCTTCCACTCAACTTTGTGTCATGGAGTACAATTTCCGCACGACATTCCTCCGATGTCTGTACACACCACAGCAAGCAACATTCCGCGTCACACAATCTACAAAAGACGCGCTCGGCGCTTCAAGCCAGATCCATTCTCGAGACGAGGTCAAATTCACGGTCACGGCCAATGCACCGCAAGATGCGCGCATGGCCACGGGCGAGCGTTGCCCGATCAACTACAGTCTGAAATGCAGCGACTCCACTTCCCAAGGTAGCGCCAGCACTTCGGCGCTTCAAACGGGGCTTGCGCGGCTGCCACAAGAGCTATTCGACTGCATCTACGATATGGTCTTCACTGTCGATCAGGTCTGCCGGGACAAAAGCAACCTCACCCAGAAAGATCTGAGCATCCTTCACGTCAACCACGAAACTCGGCTTCAGCTCTTGCCACTCTTCTTCGCAGGTGGACTGAGACTCGAGTGGCAAGGCTCATATGAAGAGTTGCCCCACTGGGTTCAATTCCTCCCAGCGGCCTTCAAACCACTCATTGGCAACTTTGACTGCCGGTATGGAAAGCTTGGAGCGTATGAAAATTGTGGTGATCGACAAACCCTGCGGTGGAGCTTGAAAGAAATCTGATACGGCTCCTCATGCTGCATGGCTTTTGTGCGACTGATGCGGAATGGTGGGGTCGAATCAGTGTCACCTCTACGACCGACAGTTCCGTGTGTGGAGACGTGGAGGCTGTTGCCGGTGTGACATAAGTGCGATGGTGTTCAGGCGAAACGGCAATGAATGTCATAGCATCGAATCACTGTGGATGATGCCGACAACTAGAGGCTACTGCATGAAGCAAGGAGGATGGCAGGGTAGAGTGAGAGCCGTCTTCTCGGACGAATAGCTCGACAGTCTGAGACACAAGTTTGCCGCTGCGCACCGACGGAACCAGCGTATGGACAACGATAAGACAATGGTACTCTTCACGCACATGCAGCAAGCAAAAATCTCACCATTACGGCAAACACTGGCCCTTCCAATCCTTCAAAAGATCTCCGCTGCACAACTTTTGCTTCACATCCCGTACCCACAACGATGACAAGCCCAAGCTTTCACACGCTACATCACGCTATGGCGCACAACTTCAGCACCTTGTTCGTCGAACGAAAAGACCCTGAGTGGGAAGACTATGGGCAGGGATCGATACAAGCAGTCACCTACCTGAGCGACGGATCGACTTTCCGCTGCACAGCCCTTCCATGCTACCACAAATACAATGGCTTCCGTGAGATCGACCTGAACAAATCCAGGGCACCCAACAAGAGAAGTGCGGCCGTCACAACTTCTTCGGCCCTCGAAATTGCAAGCCTACGCGCCAGCCTCGAATTGCTTCCCCAGGAACTATACGATGAGATCTTCAGCCTTACCTTCACCGTTCAACCAATCTCCGGACGTGGCGACGAGATGACGCCTCAGAATCTGCACGTACTTCAAGTCAATCGCGCCACTCGCTTTTCGCCCTTACCGCAGCTCTTCGCAGGCGGGATCAAATTTAAGGACCAAGGACCACATCCTAGGGTTTTTGCCACGATTGCAGAGCTTCCACGATGGATCAAGTCCATTCCGGACTTCTACCGGCCACTGATCATCAACTTCGAATGTCTTTACGAGTGCAACATCCGGCAGTACTTAGAATGGACTCTAGAAGACTATCGAAAAAATAAGGAGAAACAGACGCTCAAAGCGCTTCTACGCAACAGCTTTTGTGTAAAGGAAGGAGGATGGCAGGGCCGTGTCAAGGTCGCCTTTCTGGACGATTGAGTTCAACGTCACGGAGAAGACTTCACCTTGGAAACCCATGCTGGTGATGAAGGCAGCGGTGGTGCTTTGCTGACATGCGAAGAACATAAAGGCTGCGACGGGAGCGGGTGAGCAGTAACAAAGGAATTGTCCCGGCCTGCGACTGCGACCAACTTCTGTCAGGAAAGAGAAGATGACAACTCGGTATTGACTTTGGGAGAATAGATCCGAGACTGGGTTCTTCATGTTTAAGCAAGTCTTCGGGCGAGAAAGCTGTGTTGGAGGTGAACAGCTAGAATTTGTCATGTAATCGAGCGAGGTGCACACAAGCACAATCGTCCAGGCACAATCGTCTCAGGCACTGTTTGTTGTTTTTTCCTATGTTTCTTCGAAGCATGTCTTGCAGAATATCTTACACAAAAGCCTAGGAGAACTCCAAGCAGTATAAAAGTAGTCTTCAGCGAAGAAAAAGATGACAAGGCAGTTCCCACTTCAAGTACACTCAATTCCTTTACGAGCTCAACATATCTCTGCTGGAAAATCAAGCTCTCTTTCAAAGTGGGGAGTAGTGTCTCAGTAGTCATAGCCTTTGCTGCGACGAATATGGGGTCGACTTCCCGTTTAGGCAGGAGCGGCTTGGCGCCGCGTTACGCTTCCTGTACGCTTCTACGACGCACAACACAAAACACACAACACACAACTCACCGTCACTCAACTTGCGTGAGACAGTCCGGCGGAGAATTCTTGAGACGCCTCATCATGTCTCGTCTTCCATCTTCTCTTCGATCACAGGCATAACAGCTTCTCCCACCACTTCATACCAATTGCTAGCAATCATAACGCCGCACCCGATCTAAGGCGCCTTATCATCGTCTGGTACATCTCAGCGACGCGAAACGATGGCTCCCCAGCCTGTCGAACCCATGCTAAGTGCAACTTCGGGACTGGAGAGCATGACTCCACCAACAGCCGTGTTTCCGTCTCCCACAAGAGCTCTATGATGTTATCTACAATCTGGTCTTCACTCCCAAGATAGGTACCCGCGACATCACATCTCAACACCTCAACGACCTCAAGCAGACCTACTTGGGTGGAAGCTCGATGTTCTACTTCCCACGCAACTACTACAATGGCAGGATACGCGACGCCATCGCTGACTGGGTACAGTACCTGGCGAGAGACGAGAGAGCTCTAGTCGAAGTGGTGATGATCTGCGACAAGAGCGATTCCACGCTGTACGACCTGTTCCTTAAGAACTGCGGCGAGGAAATGGGCCTCACGCGTCCGCTCCGAGTGATCTCTCTTCATGAGGTGAGTCTTCGATTGAATAAGTCTTGAAGTCGAAAGCTAACACATCCCAGGCATCGAAGGACATCTCTGATATCTACGTACGTGGCATAGGTAAAGATGGGGATCTTGAAGTCTACGACTCCAAAGGTGTAAAGATTTAATCGACGACCATGGAGTATGCTGTATGTGGACAGAGGGGGAACCGCTTGTGTTGAAGGCAAGAGAGCTGCCGTCAACGATTGCTGCGGCGATGTTGACGCCACTTGGACGTAGCATAGCGACACGATGCGCGATGTCACGAAATGAGGGGGCACTCTTCATTGTCGGGGAATTGCCATTGTGCTCGGAACACTAAATCTGCTGCTTCTATACGTAGAAATTGAAAGAGCTTCTTTGTCATTCGTCTTGAAACCATCGGCCGATCGCACCCGTCCTTCGTTCTTGTCTCCAATGTATTGTCGCTCTGCTTTGCTTGTCTCTGTGGTGAACTACGAAGCACCAAGCATGGTCACTACTGACGTTTGGCGACTGACATTTGCATTGTGGGCAAGGAATAAATCTGAACTTGGATTTCCAATTAAGGCTATATATTTTCAACCAATTTGAGTCTCCCCAAGCCACTCAGTATAGCTGAGTGGCAAGTGCGCACCACAGTTCATCCGACAATGCTGTAATTCCACCGGTCATCCAAACCCATTGGCTATCCAATGGTCACGTAAATCCGAGGTCTGTTCGGGGAAAACTGGGGTGTGTGTCTTCTTTTTTTGCTGTTTCGGCCGCTGCCAACACTTTTGGTTGTGAATGGATGCTGATGTGATATTTCCTGCGCTAGATGTTGTTGTGACATTTGCTGCGCTAGTCCGCGATTGTAAGGAGCCTCGAGCTCGCGCACAGCGGGTTCTCGGAAGGGGCTGAAATGAAGCGGTGGCTCTTTTCCGTGGTCGCCGACCTCTTATTCGCCTCCTGCCGTGAGGACGAGCTGGAATCTGTTTTGCGGACGCGGGCAAACCCAATTGGCACGTGAAAGCGCACGGACCACTTCGAGTTCGAAGAACCCTGACTTGTCCTGGCTTTGTTCGGGCCCAACACGACACCACCAAACACGGCGCCACCCAAGTCCTGGTGGTCAAAGTACGCATCATGTCCGTAGGTTTCCAAGCCGATGAAAGGCACTGGAGACTTTACTGACAGGTCTTTTTCAGTACAGGAGTCATGCAAACATCTGGTAGTAGATGTCCGTGGCGAGCGGACTCTACACATGTACGTGCGAAGCAAGTAAGCATCCAGACTGCCGGCACAACTATCAGTGGTTGACGGTGCCCCTGGCCATGGCAGGCTTTTGGACTGTGCCCATCAGAGTAGCATGATTGTGAAGCTGACATGGTTGACGACGTTGGAGAGCTCGTTTCGACATGCATACAGCTCAGAACAATCATCAACAAGGAATTAGGTCCCAATTTCTGCGAGTTACACTCATGTCACCAGCACTATCGTGAACCGGTGTTGGATATAGGTATTGTAATGTCCACCTCACGCACCGATCGCATACATTCGCGACCATCTGCCAGCATAGCGGTCGGCAGGCTACCACACGTAGGGTAATCATGTTCGATGAAACGGCCTGGTAACAACACCAGCTCTGGCTGCCCAACGTTCTGACACAACAATTGAAGAGAAAGATGAGAAGAGATAGCCTGGGCGGACTTGACACGACAATACCATTTGATGTACTTGAAGCTAAATTATACGGCGGTACAGCGAACGTCGCTCATGAACGAGTCGAACGCGTACGCTCAGGACAATTCAACACTCTAGATGCAGTCTCGAAGACATGGTCAAACAGGGATGTAGTCAAAACGTGGGAGATTCGGCACAGGACTCAGACGAGCCGAACCCGACGCATAGATCGTGTCGAATGCAACCTCAAGGGATGGTCAAGCGAACGAAACGGTACTCAAGATGTCGAATGCAACCTCCAGGGCTGGTCAAGCGAATGGGATGGTCTCAGCATGTTGCTGGGGGAAAACTCGCGTTCCTCTTCCTCTTCCCTCCAATCCAAGTTGCCGAGCCCATGCACGGCGCTCGTACTTGCCTTTCGACGGACGCTCTGAAGAGAAAGCCGTCTCCACGGAAATGCGATTACGATTGTTATGATAGTGGTTGCGAATGTAATAGTTAGCGTCATTGCTCTGATGGCCATCGTGGTGGTAACCTTGTGCGCCATAACCAGTTGCTTCGCCCAAAAAACCGTAGCCTCTCTGCTGAGCAGGGTCGGTCGAATCGTTGTTGCTCACGCTACCCCGATCGGAGGTTCTCTGCGAAGCGGGATCGGCCTCGTGTGGTCTGCTCATCAGATCCCAGCCAGATTGTGTCCGCTGTTGAGCAGGATCGAACTCGTGTGGTCTGCTCATCAGATCCCAGCCGGACTTTGTCTGCTGTTGAGCAGGAGCGGCCTCGGTCGGTCTGCTCATCAGATCCCAAGCAGCGGAATTAGCAGCCTCCTGACGATGGGATGCCTCGCGCTCTGTCAAACAAGTTAGCGCGCGTCCCAGAGGTCACGACGTCCCAAATACATACCGCGCACAACCCTCGCATTCTTGCGCTCGATTCTGCGCGCATCTTCCTTCTCACAAGAGAGTTGATCATCGGATTCCTCATCAGAATCCCGGCTGTGGTAACCGCTCTGCCGTCTACGGCGATTTTCCTCGCGGTCACGATATTTATCCTTACGCGGCTTGGGAGATTCTGTACTCTGGCTTCGGGCGTGGTCTCGCAAAATGGCCATTTCTGCCCGAAGCTCTCGGATCTCGACATCTTTTCGCGTTTGGGCCACCTCCGCTCTGAGTTTGGCAAGCTCATCGCGGGTGTCGTCATCATGTAAGGTTGATGTGATTTGGGTGTGGTCGTATGCTGCGCATCATGTCAGCCACATCGAGCATGGTCCACGTGCCTTCATGGCCACGCTCAAAGTGCACCGCGGGAGGTGGACTCTGGTGGCTTGGAGTGTGCAGTCTGTGCGAGAGAACAGAGACATGACAGATGTGTGCATTAGAGTCTCAAAGCAGCAGCAACTAAACCGTGGTTCTCTCGCTCAGACCGTACGATGCAAGCCTCCAGGATCCGGGTCATGCAGTGCACTTTGGGCGGAGCCACGGAGGTATGATGATGAACTCACCAGGAAGAGCTAATTGATTCAGTACCGGATTTGATGGCTTTCCAGAGCCTGAAATATTCTGCATCGTACGCCGGCCTCGCTGTTGTCTCGGTTGATATCCCGCTCCTCGAGCGAGGGGCTCCGGAATGCCGGGATCCATCTTGTGTGGGAGTTTATCGGGATAAACACCATAATTACGACGTTGTGCTATGCTTTCGATTGTGTGGGGCGTGCCCTGGCATTGGCGACCGTATACGGCCGCGCAGAAATTGCATTTCACTCCTCGTGGACGAATTGATCTATCGCACTGGAGGGCGAAGGTGTCAGCGAATGTCACGAAGAGTGGACGGCCGTGGTTCATACTCCCCATCTTCCTCCCTCTGTGCACGCCAAGCAGCGCTGGATACTCGGATCGTTGGGATCGAAGGCCATCCTTGCATATGTTGATGGAGTTAATGAAGAAATCGGTCAGGTGGGCGCGCACAGAGAAGAATTCACAAAGTGGATGAGGTAAAGGACGCTAGTGAGACGAGAGCGGCCGCAGCGCAACTGCATGGACGACGACGAGACGCGTCCGAGACGGGACGTACTTGCATGCAGCAGCCTCAGGTTGTGTTCGCTCGATGGCAGCTCTGTAGCGACGTGCTCAGGGAAAGCAGACCGGCATACCACTTCGATGCCGATCATATCGTTGCCTACGTTGGAAAAGGAGGCATGCGAAAGTGTGCCCATAAATACTTCAACACTTTTGTCATGTTAAAACCCAGGTCTCATCGTCGACAAATGCAAGCATCTTTGAACATGTCGCGCCTCTGCTGGCCACACAAAGTCTCCAGTGATGGAGGTCTTGCAATCTGGCAACATGGCCGCCCTGCGCACTCTTCTCCAAGACCTGCCTCAAGAATTGTGCGACGAAATCTTTGGATGGACCTTCACGGCGCCCGCTGCAAAAGAACAGAACTTGATCACGCCTGCTGGTCTGGCCGCATACAGCCTCCACCTTAAATTTCTTCAAGTCAATCGAGCCGGACGTGCACACTATGCTACATCCTACTTTACCTCGCGCACTTTTGTCATGAACCACTCTTCCTGGATCGGGTGGCTGGATTCTTTGCCGGCGATGCACCGAGCCAGGCTTCTGCACATTGAAATTCAATTGAAACGAGCCTCCGGAGTACATGAAACTCAGCAGTCTGGTCCGAGCAAGTATGCACGATCACTACCACAGCTTCGTCACCAGTACCGTACGAGATAGGTTTGGCGAAGCCTAGCTGCCCGGCTGAACGTGGAAGTCAGTCACACAAACAAGGCACGAATGAAGGGTCATAGGTTGCACATGATGCTTCATGTACACATGTGAGGCACGGCCGAAGCTTCTATGGGACTCAGGTAGTGGTAGTAAATGAAGCATCTTCACGCTCACGTCACAAGCCGCGGCATCCCTTTCATGTGACAGCGACGGGTCTTCCCGTCATGTGTGACGCTAAGCTTGTTTCTGAGCTTGCTCTTCATTACACATCCTTCTTTTACTCGGACGCAGTACCAAACAACATCATACATGGCGACACTCGCATCTGAGTCAGATTCTACAGCCGCGCCGACAACCACCATTCCAATTGCGCCGAAACCAGCTATGGCGATCATCGACTCGATCACCTTGCGCACTCTGCTTGAAGAACTTCCGCAGGAACTGTACGACGAGATCAAGAACATGACCTTCACCGCGTACGCCTCGCCTCAGCAAGACCTCACTACAGACACCGGCATGGCCGAGTTCAAGCACCACCTCATGATGCTCCAAGTGAACAGCACCAGCCGCGTCCAATACGGCAAATCATACTTTCCCACCCGCACCTTTGTGATGGGCCGCGGCCTCATAAAATGGCTGGTCTCCTTGTCGGGGACGCATCAGGAGCAGATCTCCGATGTCGAAGTTCCGATCTGCCGCTGCTGCCCACATGATGTATCCGAAGCGGAGGTAGGACGGCTCCACGCGGGAGTCCGGGACGCCATCATCAGCACGGTTAGATCCAAGATTGGCCTTCGCATCGCCAACGTGCTGCGCCTGCACTTCCGCTGCAATACGGCGTCGCCCAAATTCAGTCGCAAAGATTGAAGTAAGTCGGTTGACGGTTGATCAAAGACCAACGTGGCTGACAGACTGATAGCGCATATACCCAAGGTCTTTGGACCGACCACTGGCGCACTGTTTCTTCACAAACGCGTGCTTAGGCAAGACTTGGAGGCCGCTTGCGAGAGATAGGCCACGAGTGCAAGTGTGCTTGTGAAGTCAGAGGATTACCGACCTGGTCTCAGCTCGGGCAGAGTCCGCCGAGCACGGAATATGCATGAAATTGCATTCGGACATCTTGGCTAGGTGTTGTTTGTCCTAGACAGCGCAAATACTACTGGGAGGGATTTCGTACTCATGACGCTCCACCACCCAATGAAGCTAATCGTTCTGCTTCCTTCTCCTCGCGTGCAGCCTCCGTCTCTCGTCGCAGTGCGTCCAGGTTGAACCCATTGGTATCGTCATCATCATCGTCGCTCTCCGCCTCGGAGTCACTCCCTTGCCAGTCACCCTTCTCGAACAATGCCCTACCCGTAGCCTCCTTCATAGCCTGTGCCTGGGCCTCCGCAGCCTTTTTATCCAGCCGCTCCTTCTTCCACTTGGCAAAAGTCTCCGGAGTCACAGGCGTCAGCGTACCACTCAACTTATGCCTCTCACTCTCCAGGAAGTCCTCCAGTGTGAGTGTATTCAGCGGCGACTTGTCCATCAACGCCTTCTCCGCCGCACGCTGCTCCTTCGTCTTCAGCACGAACCCAGGTGGGAGCGAGTGCTTATACATGCACTTGTCGCCACCATTCGGACATATCCAGAACCAGCCGTACTTTCCATTCTCGACCGCCTCGATGAAGAATTTGCACACTTTGTCCGTGGTCGTCTTCGGATTTCCATGCTTGCTCATCACGACCTGCCGTAGCTTCTCTTCGTCCCAGTCTGCCATGTCGTCCTTCTTCTTGCCATCCTCCTCGCCCTCCTCGTCGCCTTCTCGCGTATCGGTGTACAAGTTCTTCTTCTCCTGTTTCCGCTCCACATTGAGGTCGTGACTGAATTTACATTTCCTGCCCTTGTCGCAATGGCCCTTCTTGTAGAACTGGCAGAGAATCGTCTTGGGATCAACACCGAATGGGATCTTTTGTGTCTGTACAGGCTTGAACAGATCCGCGACTTCCTTCGCAGCGGCCTCGGCAGCGGCCTTCTCCTTCTCTCGCGCCAGCTTCTCGGCCTCCTTCTTCTTCGCTTCCGGACCTTTGGCGGATGCTGTACTGGCGGCGATTTGCTGAATTTGTTTCTGTGCGGCTCCTCCTTTTTTGTTCTTCATACCAAAGGTCTTGTCAGCCACGGAGGGCTTCGCCTTCTTCGGCTCATTGGTGGCGCCTTTCTTTGGAGGCATGCTGGGTGGTAGGTTTTGTGGATCTCTGATTGCAAAGGCTCGTGTGGCTTCGTTGCCGTTTTGGTCGAGGAGAGGGACTTAGTATGCGATCGCTGGCGAAGGAAAGCTCTCCATGTGATCCTTCCTGTGAGTGGGAGAGGATGTAGTGGCGTGGAGTGGATTGGCACTTGAGGAAAGTCGTCGCAAGTGAGTGAGGTGAAGGAGTTTTGTTTCGTGACGTCGAACTTGGTGGGGAACGCTTCGCGCCGTGAAACTCAAACCTTCGCCAAGCCCAAGTCCGCTCTTGCCAGGTGGAGCTCTCCTTCGAACGTTCAATGCTGCACTTCAATCTTCTCCGTAGCCGAATTCGTAAGTGCAACTGTTCGATTCCACTAATAACAACAGCTGACCACCAACAGATCGATCGACGCACTGCAACGTAAAGCCCAACAATTCCGCAATCAACACATCGATCTCACCAGACCATAAACGACCGCCAACATGATCACCGACGCCTCCCTATATTCTCTGGCCGTCTTCCTCGGCGCGGCAGCCATGCTCCTCATCGTTCTCTACCATTTCCTCGAAGTCAACTCGGACGAACAACAAGCGGGGACACCAGCATCGAAATCAGCACCGATCAAGGACAACGCCGCAGCAGTCGCAGGGAGCAGCGGTGTTGGAAGCTTGAGCAGCTTGGGTGTGGGCGGGAAGAGTCAGAAATCATGATTGGGACAGTATGACGGATCAATGGCGTTCTTGGACATGTTAGCGAGCGAGAGTGATGGATTTGGGTTGGGTTTGAGCTGAGAGCTGAGAGACGAGGAAGCTGGGAACTCTGGGAACTTCATCTGCGCTTGGGCGACGCAAGCCTTCGGGTTCCGATCGTAAACCGCCAGATGGAGTCGAGGTTGAAGATGCGTGGCTGATGAATATGGCGAGTGAACAATATACACATAACTCCGGCAGGCTTTCGAGGACCCGCACCTTGTCGTTTCCAGTGGGAAGACGCGAACGGCTTCGGCATGGATCAAAAATTCTGGCCACGCCGTTAACCTGTGCACGACTCCGGAGTCATCACCCTGGTTTTCGAGGATGCCGGAAGCCTGGACCATCGCAAGTCGATAGGACAAGAATGCACCTCATCTCCTCGTGCTCTCGAGAGCTGGAATTTGTCACGATGCCCTCAGCTGGGTGAAACTCTTAGATTCCAATGTCACCAAGCGGTCACTCCTGGTACTACCACTTCTTACTCCCACCTCCACCGCCCCTCTCATCAAAGTTCTGCCCTGCTCGTTCTCTCTCCAATCGTGCATCGAACTCCCGCTGTGCCTCAGACTTCGCAAGCTGCCGGTCCTCCTCCTGCGACGAGAAGCTGAAAGCATCGCCGCCGCCAGACCGATTGTCAATACTCTGACCTGACCGAGGTGATGACGACTGCACTTGCTGACCTCCAGCTGGAGCAGCCTGCTGCCGTAATCTTTCCCACGCACTTCCCGATTGCTTCGCCTGAGGTTCCGATCGTGATGTCGCCGCAGTCGATATACTGCTCTGCTGTGCTGGACGTGCTCGTGCAGCTTCAGTCTGCGCTTCAGACCTCTCCTCCCTCCTCTGCTGCTTCGACTGCAACGACTGTATCTGCGAGTCGCTCAACATGCCTCCGTCGCTCGATGCACCCTCACTCATGAAGTCGTCGGAGAACGACCCACCCGTAGGACTCATGTCATCCACCACTGGCTTTTGTATCTGTGCTTGCGATTGTCCCGTTGGTCTCCTTGTCTGCTCTTGTACTCGCTGTCTCTGCCTCGCCATGTCGAACGTCTCGTTCTCCCTCTTACCCGGCGTCTGGTCTATCTCTCTCCCTCCCGGCAGCTGACTCGCCGCACGGTTCGATTCTATGCGTGCTTTCAATGCCTCCGTGACGTCCTTTAACCTCCGATCTTGAAAGCGGCCTACATTGCCCACTGTAATCGCGTAGCTTCCGAAGAAAATCTGCCCTGCTATTGACCCAGCCGCTCCATATGCACTGATTCGCAAGAACTGCCACGCGAATCTCGCCGACCTGTCCTTTAAGAGTCCGCCCGCAAAGCGATCTGGGTTGAAGCTCTCGCCGGGTGTCCAGCCAGGGAAGCGAAAAGTCGCCCGTCCACGCCTCCAAACAAAAGCCGCAGCTAGTACGCCCAAGGGAGGTCCAAATGATGCGATCCTCATCGTCTTTGCAATATGGAAGGCGACGGCGGTAGCTTCCTCTTCCCGCATGGGACGGCCCAACCGCTTTATCACCTCATCGCAGTATTTTTGTGTGCCTTCGCCGACGAGTTTGTTGTATGCTCCGTTATTGCTTGAGATGAGGAATGCTTTCGGTAGTGGCTCTAGGTTGATGTAGATGGGATCCATGCCAGGGCGGGTAATGGGCCAGCGTGTCGGCGAGCGAGTTTCGAGGTAGGTAGGGGAGCGGTCGCCGGAGTAGAGGTCATTGTCGTTGTCGGGTGTGGAGGAGTCGGTGAAGGGAGCTTCAGGAGTGGTGGCTTCTTCGAGGACCATGGTGAGAGATGGCTGTTGCGAAGCGGGTGTGGTGTGGTGTGAGGTGCGAGGGTGGACACAGATGATGAGCGGTGATATTGGAGCCTGCAGCTAGAACTACCATGACGCGGGGATTGACAGATTCACTTCGGGCTAGATCCTTGCGGCACCAGAACTAGGAGGTACACACCAATTACACTTCTGGACTTCATCTTGCATCAAGACATCACTGTCGGATGCATTCGACTGCTGCTCAGGCTGCGGCTAGATAATATCAAGACATTTGCCGCTCTATGTACCCACAGAGTGATCACTCCGGTCAGGTCTTCGCAAAACAAATTTCGCTTGTTTGACAAAACACGCACAATCCTCTGCCGAGACCGCCTTTGATACGAATTTGATTGAGAAGGTGCGCCCAAAATGCTCACTGCCTCTAGAAGTAGACGTGAGTAAAGGTTGTGTTGGTGCAGATGCTCATGTGCACCGCCACTAACAAGATTGCACGACATATTTTGCTTGAAACGGTATTGATATCATTGAAAGCCGTGAGACGCCCCTCCAGGTGCCCGCAACCCTAATCGATCTGAATGCCGACCTTTGCGAAGTGCTTCTGGTCCCACATATACTAGAAGTGCAGTCAGTAAGAGTCTCATGTGCACGACCATTCGTCTGCGAGCTCACCTGATACGCCTCCTTTACATCCTCCAGCTTGAACACCTTCTCATCAATCACCGGCTTGATGCCGTTCGCCTCAATCGCCCTGTTCATCGCCTCAAACTGCTTCCTCGACCCAACAAGGACGCCTCTGATGGTGCAGATGTTCATAAGCGCATCTACCATGGTTGGCTGGTTCTCTGCCTTCATACCACCGATGAAACCAATGACGCTAATCACTCCATCGATTGCAATCGCCTTCAGACTCTGCTTCATCGTGTTCGGTCCTCCGACTTCCACGATGTGCTGCACGCCAGCGCCTTCAGTCAGCTTCTTAGCAGTCTCACCCCAGTTCGCGTCCTCTTTATAGTTCAAGACATGGTCGGCGCCAAGAGCCTTCAGTTTTTCGCCCTTCTCAGCGCTCGAAGTCGTGGCGATGACCTTGGCACCAGCAGCCTTGGCGAACTGCACAGCGAAGATCGACACACCGCCCGTTCCTTGCGTAAGAACCCAGTCGCCGGGCATCAATGGCTTCAAGCCGTACAACGCGTTCCAGGCCGTGAGTCCAGCGCAGGTCAGCGAAGCTCCTTCAATGAAGTTCAGATTCTTCGGAAGGTGCACGAGACCCTCCTCGTCAAAGGCACCGTACTGGCGGAGGCAGCCGTCTACAGATCCGCCGAGACCACCAGCCAGCGAGATGGGGTCAAGCGAGCCGGCAATGTGTCCTTGGTTGAAGAGGGTCGCCACCTTGTCGCCCTTCTTGAAGCGCTTGACGTCTTTGCCCACGGCCTCGACCACGCCAGCTCCGTCAGAGCCTGGAACAACATTGTCTCGCTGTCCGAAGGGGTATTGGCCTTTGGTGATGATCAGATCGCGGTAGTTGAGCGATGAGCCGTGGACTGTCGAGCAAATGTCAGTACCGAGGGGCAGCGGGCAGGATGAATGCTCTTACTCCGAACGAGAACGTCCTTGTCGCCGACTTCTGGGATATGTTCGTCGCTGATTTTCAAGTCGTCAAAGCCGGTCTTGGCCGCTACTCTCCAGGTCTGGTTCGGCATGATAACTGTAGTTGATTGCTAATTGAAAGTACTCAAGGGTGTGGAAGGGCAATGCTGATAATGTGTAGCGTTAAGGCAGTAATAGATGAAGGTCAAGGAGAGGACAGAGCTACTTGACTTCTAGCTGCACTTCCCTCTTGGCTTGTTCTATGGATTTGTAATCGCCTTCGAAGCGCGGTCCGGGACAGACATCATTGTCGTCGCATCTACCGGGGCGCATGACGTTGCGTCGAGTGGATCTGCAATCGGTGGAGAACTCAGAAACGACTGCACATTGCGCCGAGCTTCGTCCGTGTGAGCTGCTGCCTCAGGCAGAAGCAGAGTCGGGCTTCCCTCCGTATAGAGCTCCCGATTGTGGACAACGCACAGACACTGCTTCTTTTTTCGATCTGGTTCACAAACTCATTGACAGTTCCGTTCGCCGTCGGGACTATGCGGACGCTCGATGGACTGAATGCTCTCCAGTGCTTGGGTCGGACTGACGGCAGGAGAGTGTCGCCAAAGAGTTCATCAATGGATTATAACAATTTGGATCGGAGCCGGACGACTTTAAAGGAGCCACTTCGCCCAGTGTGCACGAGCACAACAGACGCCGGCTTCTCCACGCGACTCGATTGATCTCGGCTAGAACTCACAAGTGCCCCAGAACGTGGCCCAGGCGGAGAGCCGGAGACATCGACAGGCAATGAGACATCACCTGATCGCGGCGTGATCCCGTCTTACGCTCACTTCGGCTACTTCGTACAGACTCGGGCATTCAAAAAGGTGCACATCCGCATGAGAACTTTCGTAATCTTGTGCGTCGTTACACGGAAATTTCTTCGATGTACGGGTGCCGACCATAATGACCGAGGCCAGGCTTTTTATGCCGGCCTCTGTCTGTATGGGGATGCGAATGCCCTCCACGCAACGCAGACTTACAGCAACAAGCGAGCACGCTCTTGCGCGTGGTCGGTATGCGACGCTCCGACTGTTCTGCCATCGGTGATCGTGCCCTCCACCGGCCAAAAAATCGATACGCCAGTCAAATTGGGCAGATGAGATTCCGTGTCGGGCCTCAAGCGTCGAACATTCCCTGTCGACGATCTGTGGGTCACGGCACCTCAGCTTCCTCAAGCGAGGACGTACTCACCGTGCATTTTTGATCCATGTGATCACACAATGGGTTCTATCGTTTCTTCCATTCTTCTCTCACGTTCTCTCCCATGGCTGATTCGAGCCAATGGATCATCAGCTTCTTCTCTACCAACCCATCGATCCGGCCCTGCGACCATTACTGGACCCTGAGTACGTTGCCTTTCACGAAAGATACATGCAATATGTCATTCCGGATGAGATGAAAGTATGGGACGGTTCGGCTCGAACGCTGTCTTATGTTCCGTACGGAGGATCCACACCCGTCAAGGTCGGCCGGGTACATGATATCAAGCTGGAGCATTGCAGCGTTCGTGTATTTGTTCCGATCGTGAAGCCATCCATCAAAGAAACCAAACTTCCAGCGCTTCTATGGTTCCATGGAGGTACGAAGAACTGTCCGGCCCTCCCATGAAATCTGCGTCTCGACTAAGCTCATCTCCAGGCAATTGGGCGCTGGGTAATCTGTCCAGTGAGAATGACTTCTGCACCTACATCTGCCAAAGTACGACACCCTCATTGGGCTCCAATTGCAACGCACAGCTGATCCTAGGACAAGCATCACAATGTGTAGTTGTGACCGTCGACTACCGTCTAGCTCCGGAGAACCCTTATCCTGCGTTGGCCGAAGATGCGATCGAAGCTTTCCAATGGCTTTTCAAGAATGCTGTTTCTCAATTTGAACTTGACTCTGAGCGAATTGCTGTTGGCGGACATTCCACGTGAGTCGCCATCCCTGTTCACGATCCGTTGGCCTGCTAACTCGCGTTCGCCCTAGAGGTGCAAACTTGGCCGCCGCCGCTGTCCTTGAAGCAGCCTGCCTCTTCCGCTCCTTCAAGCCGTGCCTTCAACTTCTTATCCTCCCGGTCATCAACAACAATGCGCTGCCCGGCTATGGCTGGACAAGCAATCTTAATGCACCTTGGATGACCCCAACAAGACTGCTCTACTTTCGGGCAATGTACCTTGGAGGTAACCATCGACGGGAGGATTGGCAGACTTCGCCGCATCTTGCGCCAAAGAAGGTATTGGCCAGAGCTCCGAGGACTTGGATCGCAGTGGCGGAGTTCGATCTGCTTGCGGCGGAGGGCATAGCATATGCGCAGACTTTGCAGGCTGCGAAAGTCACTGCTGAGGTGAAGATGTACGAAGGATCAACACATTCGCTGTTTGAGCTCAATGGTGCGTTGTCGAAACGAGTACACGTGTGGTACGATCTATTGCTGACACTTCAGACCAGGGTATGATCGGATCCGTTTGCAGGACAACAGACGAGGTTGAGCTGACTTCGTCGCAGGGTGTTCGCCAATGGCAAAGAGCTTTTCAAAGATGCGGCGGCAATCCTCAGCGAAGTCTTCCGACCGCCTCAGACTTGGATCGCGTATCAACCTCCTGGTACATCTATGCTCACGCCACCGTCGTGATATGCGACTCACGATGGTGCATAAGATTGGCCTCTGAGCGATGAATGAACAAAATCGCCTTGATGGCCGAGTTCTCAATCAAGAGTACGGTGCATCGACATCGAGAGTGATGGCAGAAGTTCAGCTCTGGGTCTGCGAATTGCACACCAGGCAGCACTTGAAAGATTGGATGTGGAAAGCTTATGTGCTTTAATTCGACATTATGGCAGGCGGCCTCTGACTGATCTGCGTCTGTATAAGGAACGTGTACTCAGAGGCCGTGGGGCTGACTAGTCGCAGGATTTCATTACGGCAGCTTGAACCGACGTGCGAAAGGGGACAGCGCGAAATGTCGCCTCAGTACTAGTGGAGATACTCAGCTACGAAACACAAGGCCAATGATCCTGTCAGGATCGAGGATTGCCATGCTGAGCTTTCGTGTTCTGACGTCGTATTCCTTCGACGACGAACGAGCGAATCACACCTGGCCTCACTACATTCCGTCGCGAATGCGAGAGACTCTGACACAGCCACCAGGAGCTGAGCCTTGTCCGTGTAACGGAATGGCTTCACATGTTCGCAACGACATATAACAACAAGTGTGCGTCGGTCGACATGGAGTATTTCCTCTGCATCGGCAAAAATTTCCTATGATCACCATCCACCACGGTCGACCCGAATCACGCCCAAAGACGCTCCCAACATCAACCGTAACGGAGAACCACCATCCGAAACAGCAATAATGTCCGACTCCATCGCATCCACTGAAGACTGGTCTCTCTACCCATACCAGCCCAACAAAGCCGCTCCCATCGCCTTCGCCGTCCTCCTGACCCTCATCGCCCTCGCCCAAATCTACCAATCCTTCATTCGCTTCCACTGGCGTGCTTTCGGCGGCGTCATGACCTGGGCCTCTCTCGTCTGGATCGCAGGCTTTGTCTGCCGCGGCATCTCCGTCCGGCAGCCCCAGAATATCGGCCTCTTCATCGCGCAATACGTCCTCGTACTCATGGGTCCGCCGCTTTACTCCGCTGCTGAGTACTTCATCCTCGGTCGACTGCTCGCGTATTTGCCGTACCACACGCCGATACATCCCGGGAGAGTACTGAGTACGTTCATCCTGCTCAGCACCGTGGTGGAAACCCTCACCGGTTCCGGAGCGGGGAACAGTGCTGGTACGGGACGTGATCCAGCACAGAAGGAAATCGGCTTGGATCTCGTCAAAGCGGCTCTCGTTCTGCAGTGTTTCGTGGAGGTGTTATTCTTCTCTCTGGTGGCTGTGGTGGAGATTAGGTGTCGAAGAGCGAAAAACTTCCCAACGAATGTCAGAAAGGTCTGCTACCTCCTCTACATCACCAGCGCCATGGTGCTCCTCCGCTGCATCGTGCGCACCATCGAAGGATTCGAAGCGTCCGCCTGCGCGCCGAACAGAGAGGATCCTTACTGCGGTCCAGTGTCTCGCAACGAGTGGTTCCTCTGGACGTTCGAAGTCAGCAACATCACCCTGTTCGTCATCCTCCTCTGCGTCTTCCATCCAGGAAATTATCTCCCGCGGGATAGTCTGGTGTTTTTGGATCGAGCGGACGGAAAGACGGAAAGAGTGGGACCTGGGTTCGGCAAGGCGGATAAGAGACCTCTGCTGATGACCGTCTTTGATCCGTTCAATGTGGTCGGTATCATGACAGGGAAAGGTTTGATCCTGCACAAGTTCAGGGAGGAGAGCTGGCCCGTGTACAACGGACAGCGTATTGTAGCGCCGGAGCGCGGAGGGGAGGCTCCTTTGCCGAGCACAGTCGAGGCTGGACGGAAGAGCCATATTTGAGACTGTGGATCGGGAACAGGGACCCGAGCGGTCTGTGTATATTATTCTTCGACATTAAGTGGCGAGCACAAAATCTCAGCTCATCACTTCAAACCGTACTCCCAACCTCACAAAAACCATCAAATCCCCAGTCCAGTCGCGGGCGCAGCCGTCCCCGTTCCCATCGTCAAATTCTCACCGCCTTCGTACTCCAGCCCTCTTAGCACCATGCCCGAGAAGTCCACGCCAACATCTACCAACACGTCCGCCTCCTCCACTACAATCTTGGCGCATTCTTCCCATACCTCGCCTCGCGTCTCTACACTGCTCAGCTGTCGCCTGACCCTCTCACAGAATTCATCAACTCGGCCCTTCGCCCACCTTACTACCGCACTGCCACTCGCCGCGGGGAAGCTCGCGCTGAATGTTCGAAACGTGTGCAGCAGGAGTGTGAACGTTGTGTATGCCAAAGCGTGGATGTGAGGCGGTAGAGCACCGACGAATGGTAGCTGTCGAGTACGGAAGCGGATCGTCTCGGTACGGGCATTGAGATATGTCGTCCGCGCGAGGTCCTCAAACCCCAGTCTAAGCAGCCACGCGACTTTCTCTTTCGTCATGTTCGCCGCACCGGAGGTCTGTGCCATTTGCCGGGCGATCGAGTGTGCGAGGCGGCCCGCGCGTTCGTTGATCTTGCTCTGAATGATTTCCTGCGCGGTGGCGTTTCCTTTGATACCGCGAGCCATGCGGCGCAGTTTCTCGGTGCGGTCGACGGCCTCGTCGAAGTGTTGTAATGCAATGTCAATGTCGAGACCGTCGATTTGTGATTCCACCCAGCGAATGCTTTGCGGTCGGCCATCTGCGTCGACGAGGACGGAGCTGCTGCGGCTAAGGCCGGACAATCTTTGAGAGTCGGGAGCATCGTTGGCGGCATCTTCAGCGGCGGCTGCGGCACGTTTGAGGAGGCGAGGATCACGGCCGGACAGGATGGCGAGGTCGTCGAGATTCTTTTCGCGCCGAGCATGTTCGGCTGCGAGGAGTTTGCGCTGATCTTCTTGTGCTTTGCGAAAGGCGACAATCAAGCCGGCCTTTTCAGCAGCGTCCGCAGTAGCATATGTGAAGCTCTCGTTGCCCGCCCGGACATTCATCGCATTAGCAATAGCTTTGTTCTCCTTCGTGTTGTTGTGGCCAATGGTGGTCGAAGCTCGTGTGCTAATGTCGGCAAGGGAGACCTCGTGGAGTGGCCAGCAACGATCTGCCACGAGCATGGTCGTTGATTGTGATTGTTGCGATGGATGCATGCTCTGACGATTGCCCTTTCCCGAAGGTACCGCATCAGCAGAACGCTTCTTTTCCGACGCGACCAGCAGATGATCGTTCAACAAGACCAGTGCCACTCTTCTTCGAGGCTTCCACGTCGCTGCGTTGAGCTCGACCCATCGCTGGCTCTCCATGATGATATGTCGTCCGGGAAGTGCAGGAAGGTACTTCTGTGAGCCCTCCACTCTCTTCCACAGTGTTTGGAGGTGTGTAGTCCACATCGCCTCCAGGTTGGCAACGCTGCTCCTATTCGCGCGCTTCCTGTCGGCAATGCTCAACGAACTAGCAGAGCCAAGGTCCGCACCTCCAGCACTCGTAGCGTGGCCCAACGCGCTGGTCAGCTCTCCCATCATCGTCCGTAGTGTCCGCATCTCCGACTTCAACTTGTCAGCCTCTTTCGAGATCTTGATGAATTGTGTTCGGTTTTGGTAGACATTGTGCTGCAGATCGGCGTCCGTGTGTGCTTTCAAGCTTTGAAGGTCCCGCTGGTATGCGATAATATCGGCCTCCGAGGCGTCCGCGAGTATGCTCTGTACGTATTTCTCGGCGTGGAGATTGGGATCCTTCAATGCACGCAAGTCCACTTTCAATTTCCCTCTTCGCTCAGGACTGCGGCCACCATCGCGGGATGGCGGCGGACGTGAGCCGGTAGAAGTGCCTGGTCTTCCAGCATATTGCGCTGGGAGTGAAGGCATCGCAGGAATGGGCGGAGGCGCGCCATCTTGTGGTATCCCGCCGGTGAATCGCGTAGAATATCTCCTCTTGACAAGATCGCTGGTGTTGTCGCCGCCCAGCTTTGGCCTTTCCCGTGATCGCGATGTCGCGCCAGACTCGCTGCTACCGGCTGTCCATGTCGAGTTTGATCGGATCGCGTCCGGCCTCAGGGAGGTCTCGCTTGGGGCAGTGGGAATTTGCTTCGGGGCGGAGATGGTCGGCCGTGTCGCTGTCGTCTTCTTTCGCCGGAGAGATATTCCCTTGCTCTCCGACATTGTGGACGTCGAATTGCTCGTCGACTGGATAAATCAATAGATGTTGCTATCGTGTCGGCGCATCGGTTGGACGGACCTCAGCTTGGAGAGCTGTCAAGGACGCACGGACGTCAAGGTCGTCATGCCTAGAAAACATTCTCGATTCACTACAACTCTGTACAATCACACGACCACAACATCAAACGCCTTCTTACAACCCTCATCACGAGTCGCTCAACGCCGTCATCACCATAATTGAACCGCGATCCCCTTCGATCCTCACGAAGCCCACAATGGCCTCCTCAACACCTTCCAACGGCATCAGCACCTCAACCATCACTCTCGGAATCACCGCGGTCCTCGCAACAGCAGCCGTGGGCTACGCCATCTACTTCGACAACAAACGCCGCAGCGATCCTGAATTCCGCAAATATCTCAAGAAGCAACACAAGAAGGTCTCCAAGCTCGACGAAGCCGCATCTGCCGCAGCTGAGCGATCGCAAAAGGAGAAGATCTCATCGGTAGTGGCGGCGGCCAATGAGGAAGGCTTCCCGCGCGACCCTGAGGATACGGAGGCATACTTCATGCAGGAGGTCGCGAGGGGAGAATCGATGTGCACGGATGGAAGCGATCCGGTCGATGCGGCGTTGTGCTTCTACAAGGCGTTGAAGGTGTACCCACAGCCGAGGGAGCTGATTAGCATCTACGACAAGACAGTGCCGAAGGTGAGTTCATTGTATGAAAAAGCCAGCGCGACCGGGATCAGCTAACAAAATGTTCAAACAGCCCATCTTGGATATCCTTGCGGAGATGATCGCGGTCGACCCAAGCATATCCGTCACTGGATCCGCAAGCGCAAGCGACGCCGGCTCTGCGACCGTCGAGTAGACTGATCACCGACAGGAGCTGTATGTGAGAGATTGCAAAAGCTGCGTGCGGTGTTGGATATGGAACACCCACCATCGCATCGATCTAGCTTGCCGCGAACGAACGGCGACCTACCCAGCCGTGAGATCTCTCTGGCGGTCTCTCCTCCACATCTTCGAGGCTGCCGAAAAGCTTACGACATACGCGGTTTTCGAATTCTAGCATTGTCATTTGTACGAACGGAAAAGATGATTGGGAGCGAGGAGTGGCGTGAAGTACGGAAAGACTTTGCGATATCGAGAATGCATGGGCAGCCTCTCAGACGGCAGTCTCAGATCAGGACAGTGGATCTCATGTATGCATGAAGCAGGCGCATATTCGGGAGAGCAATGGACCTCCCATGACTTTTGCCTGGATCTCACCTCTACGGCCGTGTATAAAAGAACTTTCTGCTGTACCTTCCATTCTTGACAGCGCGGACAGAGGTAACGAGGCGGACGAAGAGCGAGCCAATTCACTGGCCACGCTGGAGCTTCGATGCTGCTGATGCAATGACAGCCAACCCGCCGGCAGACTGACTTCGTGCTAGGACCAAGCTTCATCTTCTGGCTCCATCGACACATCATTCAACCACATTGTGTCGACCAGGTCCCGAGATCCCTTCTACCGCAATTCCTAGCTCCTCTCTGCTGAGCTGTGTCGACTCATAATCCGCACCACCCCCGGTTCGGTCCGTCGAGTTATTGACTGAAGCCTTCGAGGGCGAGCATCCAGTCCGTCTGCGAAGGCTGCTCATCCTTGTCCTCGATTGCTGCAAAGCACAGCCTGGTCGCGGACTTTCCGCTCATGCCACTTGCAGTATCCGTCCGTCCGGCTCGAGCCTTGCGTCTCCAACGCCGCATCAAAGCAGCGGCCAGGAACAAGACGCGCCCAAGCTTCATCGATGTCCGCGGCGTGCCTGACTGCCGAAGAAACCTGCGACACCCAATCCACATCCCTCTGAATTTGAAACCCAACCCATACGTCTCTCCCATCACACGGTCCCCCAAACCTCACTCCCCATCCCTTTCTCTCTCCTCCCCGAACCCCGTCCCATACCCATCAACTCCTCCCGTCCCCTCAATCTCACCAATCGCATATACTGCGCCTGACTGAACCCCCCTCTCACCGCTTCCATTTCCGGACGTCCTCCTTCGTCGTCGCGATCGGAGCACAAGTGGCGGAACAGAGCCCAGCTGCAGAGGAGTAAGGCGCCGGCGCCGAGGATGCAGATTACGATTATGGCTGAGGGCGAGAGGGCTGGACCTGCTTGTGACATTGTTGTCGTGCTTCAGGGTGGTGGGTTGGCTGAGATTGGAATGGTGAGAGGGTGTTATTGCTCGAGGCGAGTATGGGTGGTGGGTGAGCGCATTGGTGAATGATGTGAGTGAGGCGAGGCGACCGGTGAGGTCTGAGGATGGGCTTGTGAGTGGAAGAGAGATGTACATGTACCTTCTACTAGCTGACGCAACAGGCTTTGCAGCTGCGTCTGTCCATGTACAGCTCAATGGACATGTCACGAAAGGGTGAGAGCTGTAAGAGGGAATGTGAGTTTCGAAAGTTTGCATTACTGTATCGTATGCTACGTTGGGCAATGCTTGCAAGTATTACTCTTTTTCTCTTTGTCTGAACTCTCGTGTGCGCTTCTGAACAAGACTCTGCGAAGTACAACATCGCCAGCTTGCGGTGGTGTAAGCTGAGGTGACCTGAAGCTCGAGCAACCACAACGCGCGGCCCGGATGTGCTGGCTGAACGTGGCTGTCTCGTAAGCTTCCTTTCTTTCTGCTTCGTCGAAGCTTGTCTCCATGTGCAATATCCCGTATGTCGTATCCCATTGATGACTTGCTCGCATCATCGCTGTGAGCAGATCCTCGATCTTACAACTTCGCAGCACCCATGCGCCCTATGATTCGCAAGAACCATGCTTCTGGGCAACAACACCTTCAAAGTCTCCACACACCAAACTCCCGCACGCTCCGTCCATACCATGGCTCCTCGCTGTCGACGTGCGGCCCGTAGCCATCGGCAACGTGGTGCGAGATGACCTTCCCCGCATCTTCTCCCGTTCGCAGAATCGTATTGTCGGGAAGAAACCCCCCAGAGACCTTCGTACACTTCTCGTCTTCGCCACAGGTGAAAGTGATTGGCGACACATCCACCCATAGATCTGTCAGGGAGATTCGATCGAGCGCAACCTTGTTTTTTGCAGGGCCCTTGCCAGCTAGGCAAGAGAACAGTCGGTCCAGAGGTCTTTCGAGGAAAACGATGTGCTTCAGTTCAAGATCGCGAAGAGTCGAACCGTGATTGCGAATCAATGTGACAAGATCGGCCTCAGCCACCCGGAGACCAGCTAGGCGGAGTCGACGCAGGCGCGTCAGCGGGCGCATGAACGAGAGGAAGTGCAGATAGAAGATCATCATGGAGTCTCGGATGGTATGCAGGGAGTAGTGCATGTCTTCGTCGAATCGATAAGCGGAGATTTCTAAGACTTCCAGGTTGGGACATGCCTCCAGCAAGGTGGTGAGAGATTGAATGTGCATGTCGTCTCCGAGAACATCACTCGAGACTATTAATTCCGTACCCGGGATTTTCGACTGATGAACGATGCTCACAGAGCCACCACTTTCCATGTCCTCTTCCGACTGGACGGGTATCGGGTCTGAGATGCAGACCGAGAGCTGTCTGAGCGCGGTCAATTGGATTACCTCTGGCTTTGGCCAGCCAACTTGAGTGAGTGTATCTCTCGGCACTCCGCATTTGAGCGACGCCGGCTTCGCGTGAAATATGTCGAGCGAGCGGATAGGAATCCTGCTGTAGCGGAGGCTCTTCATTGCGAGCAAGAAAGTGCGCTTCGCTGCTTCGTGGACCCAGATTCAGCACGCAACTTCGTCCGGTGTATGCCGAGCAACGCCATCGCAACGATCGATGGAGACTGCGGTGGACAGACTCTGCAGTTCAGTCGGATCGTGCTCTGCGAGGTTGCGGAGTGCTGTCACTAGTAATCCTGCATCCTTCCCAGAGTGGTGGAGTTTGTCCTGTTCCGTCCGCCGCTGTTTGAGCAGACCAAGGTCATATGTGTTTCTTGACAAGACCTGGTGGCTGTGATCTTTCGGGAGTGCGCTCATCATTGATGATGGAGGTAGGTGTGCTGGGGTTTTGGCGTGGCGGATCATCTGAAGGAGATATCCCGGATCGTGCACAACACCCACGAGTGTCAGGTGTTGCAGACGGCGTCCCAGCGGAGAGTGCTCGGTGATCCAGACGAAGTTTTCCAGATCGCTGCGGGTGAGTTCGACATGCTTGCTCTCAAACAGAGACCAGAATTCGTCATCGGTCACGTTGTGCTCGAGCGCGCGGTTGACGAGTCGAAGGGTTTTGATATCGGGTAGCTCGAGGAACTGCGTCACCTGGGCACACAGCTCAACAGGAAGCACGTCGAGGCGGTCAGGCGACATGTTGTTGATGTTTTGATGATGAAGAGGTGGTGGTAGATCGGAGGAGATGAAGTTCGCTCGGACAATGTTTTTGTTTGTCGAACCTGAAGTAGGCGCGTGGCGGACTAGCGTTATGCAACTACCCCATCGAGGGAGTGCGGTGACACATGAAGAAGCTCCAAGGACGGGCAATGCCTCTGATACTTGGGGACTTGTCGTAGCCTCGTCATGATCGGCTGATCTTGCTTCGTTCATCAACTTCATTGTATCCGCCGTGTCCAATTTCGATCGTAACCTGATCCGAATATCCTCTTAAGTGGTGGTTATGACGGCGAATATCCGTCTCACACACACACACCCTTATCATGCTCTCGAACAACGGCGAAGACTCCACTCAGTCATGCGCACCCAACTCCTTCATCATGGCTGCTTCCCATCCGTTCCCATCCTCCGCTTGCACCTCCGCGAGCGTCAGCTCCCGAAACGATATGATCTGCTTGGCGTCATCTCCCCATCGAAGAATGGTGTCGCCTGCTACGAAAGCACCTGAGACGCGCGTATGTTCCTGATGTTCTTGATCGCCAAAGCACACGAACCCGTCTCCGTCCACAGATTCTCAATCTTTAGCCTGTCGAGAGAGATGTTCGCATCGGTGAAGAGAGATATGGCTTTGTCGGAGTGGTCTTCCATGAGCTGGACGACTTGCATCTCGAAGTCACGCAAAGTTGGTCCATGTCTCGTGAGAAAGGTCTTGAGATGGTTTTCTTCAATCGACAAGCCTGCCAGACGGAAACGTCGCAACTGCCGCAGAGGCTTCATCTGCGCTAGGCTGCGCAGCCATTGGAACATCGCTTCGGTACGAGCTCCTCTCAATTGGTCGTCTCGGAAATTGAGTCTGTATGCGGAGAGCTCCAAGATCTCTAGGTTTGGGCTTGCCTCCAAAACGCATCTGAGGCCTTGTGATGATGATTGGGTTCCCAGTGCGACTGAATCCAAGCTCGGTCTAGGAAGATCGGCTTGCCAGTTTGACTTGGGCGCGTCCGTACCTGTCCTATTGCCGCCGTTCCTCTTGTCGTACGCCGTCTCGACTACCAGCTGGTCCGAAACGCATATGGAGATTTGCGTGAGATTGGCGAAGTTGTATGTCAAGGAGTTCTTGGCGGACGGAGTCATCGTAAGTAATTGTGTGAGTGCGTTGTGAGGTAGGCCGTAGCCAAGTGTTGCCGGCTTCGTGGAGAATATCTCGAGGCTGCGAACAGGCATTCTGCTATCCCGAAGGCCAGTCATCGCGAGTGAGAAAGCTCGTGTTGCTGCTTCATGGACCCAAATCCAACACCCGACCTCACTCGGAAATGTCCTGGTAGTCGTGTTTCTTGGTAAATCATGACCTCAGTCGAAACACCTTCCAAGCCGGGGGCGTCTTGGTGTTCTTGAAGTCTGCGCAGTTCTGTCGTCAGCAGAGCTGCGGCATGACCATTCTTGTGAAATTCAATGCTTTGTACTTGGTAGTCTTTCAGCCAAAGGCCGTCATTCCTAGCTTGCAGTACGACCTCCCGACTGCAAGGCTCCAGAACTTCCCTTGAACTGCCGTCAGGTCTGACATCCTCGTCGGACGCTTCAAAGATCGTTCGATATCCTGTGAGCGCAGATGGTTGAAGACAAGTCCAACAAGTGTCAGGCGCCGCAAATGGCGACCAAGTCGGTTGCGTGTCATCTCGAGGAATTCGACGAAACTGGTCACAGTGATATCGAGGTGCTTGTTCTCAAAGAAGGATTGCAAGGGACCCTGTCTCATATTGAATTCGAGAATTCGACTGGCGAGTCGGAGGTTGCCAATGTCGGACAGGTTGAGGTGATTAACGAGCAGCGCGCAGATCTCAGGCGTCATTTCGTCAAGGCAAGGGTCAGAGGAGGACATCCCTTCGGTAACGGCCTTGCTTCAAAGATATACCGACAGTGCGCACGAACGCTGACGTGGGGTTCTCGAAAACGGCGCAGTTTTGGCAGACTGACTGGTCAGTGCTGGTCGTGTTTGTTGCCTGAGAGCCTTGAAGTCGAGATGCCATGGAGGGGCGTCGGGTGGAAGGAGAAGAGGAAATTCAAAGCGTCGTCAGAAAGGTAATACCCCGAAGCCAAGAGTTCAGATCAAACAGAAGGAACTTGAAAAAGTCCCGTGTTCGTGAATTGTGCTCAATGCCCTCCTGAACGGTGCGCGGCATGGCTCTTTCTGGAAATCATGCCTGCCTGAGGTTTGCACCGCTTGAGCCGAGCCAGAGCAAATGTAGCACTGAGTCCAGCGAAGATCGATCAACCGGCGAGAAGAAGAGGGTAATTCAAGCATGAGTCTCTCATATCACTGTCCGCCTCAATTCCAACGGAAAATCCCTCTCCGTCGGCGGCGCACCCGTACAAAGCGCATAATCCAAATGGCTTATCAATCTCAAAAACAACCTCGGCCACTGACGCACCGGATTGTTCCACCCAGCTTTAATCTGATGCGTGCCCGTCGAAGCAGACGCACACGTCGTGGGCGCAATCTTACTCCACTCCGACACGGAGTTGATCAGCGACTCATCCAGGTAGTTGCTGAGGGACAAGACGACGGTGGCGTGAAAGCAGAAGGTCATGTTGGCGTGGATGCAGATGAAGTCGGCATCGGGAGAGTCGTCGAGACTGACGGGAAAGGAAAAGATGTTGAGAGTTGAGTGAGGCCAGGTCTGGAGAGATTTCAGGGAGAGCTGGACGTCAGAGATGGTATTGGGAAGTGATCGAGATGCGGAATTGAGTCGTTCTTCCAGGCCTGCGAGTTCTCGGTCTGTTTGATGATCTCGACATGGTTTGCATCTATGGCAAGGTGAACGCATCATCCTGATAATAACAGCGTCGTGATTGAGATGCCTCGGACGTGGCGTACATCCCTTCGTGGTGGTAAAGGAGCCTCAGCGAGCGAAGCATTGCAACAATCGACAGAAAGCTTTGACGAGCTCCATTATGCGTAATTGCGTATCCAGTCCATGCACCGGCGACTGTCTCAGCCTTGTCTGAGAGTCATCACCTTTCAGAACATGCTTGGAAAGTAAGTTGCCAGGAGGCTGCCACTGATACAGGAGGATTTGACAGGCCCAGCAGTGTAAGCAAACAGATCTTCGATGGCCTGAATATGTTCGAATTCGTAGATGGCATCCATAGGCATGGCAGGGTCCATCATTGGCTCAGGACCAGGTGCTGGATTCTTGTCTATCAATACTCCGGAAGAGCAGCCAGGAGAGGCTACTTGGTCGTTGAGGACCTGGGCAGCAGCTATGAATCCCGGAGTCAGGAGCTGGCCGTCCATTAAGGGTACACTTGATGCCAGGATGGCTCCATCACCGTCGGTGTAGCCACTGAACCCCCCGCCATTGAGCAGGAGGTCGTCCAACTCAGCATCTGCTCTGTTCCATTATGTTAGTCTTTTGCAAGACAGACCTACCGCAAATTACTTGCCTTTGATTCTTCCTGCGTCTTGACACGCGAGCCACGCCATACACTGCAGCACAGTTCGAACATGGTATTTCGGAGTCCTGCAGGTTGCACTTCACTTTCCTTGCATGGCAATGCTGACACACCGGCCTCGATCGTCGTTTGGCGATGATGCTCTGCCTTCGCTGGGCGGTCGTAGAACTATTGGCTGTGGTGGTCGATGCAGGCGTTGAAGATTCGGCGCGTCATGGAAAGTCGCTGAGATGGCTGCAGTGCCATGCCACCCCTTGCAACTGCAGATAAGACGCCCGGTAATAATAAGCAGTGAAGCACGCAAAAGGAGCATCGTAATCGGTCGGCTATAGAGCGGCGCCTGATGAGGAAGGAGCCGGAGCCCTAAAAGCAGGAACAGGGAGGCATGTTTGTCGCAAGGACAGGGATTCGAGAGAAGGCCGACGACCTCACCTAAGTTATCTTGCAGTGTGCACTTTGTGTCAAGCTCTGGTCTGAGACTAGCTGCTGTCTTGTCGAATAGGCCGCTCGTCGATCGCCCGTCATCTGCTGATGGAGGATGCTGACATTGCTGGCCTCTTGGAAGAAGGACAATCTGACCTGACGAGCGCGAAGAGTGATGACTGAGAGATTCTCCTTTTATATTAGGTGAGAGTAGAGAGAGGATGGCGCAGCGACCGCAACAGCTGACCGTAATAAAAGCCGATAGAACTATTCTAATGCTGGCGAAGGCTCTTCATCCTTGTCGTCGTCGGCTCATCTGCAGCGCTCAGATCTACGTAGAAAAGCCTTCGATCTGAGATATCTGCCCGTTCTGGGGAACAACACGTGGGAAATTTTCGACATCCACAGTTGAGGTGGGCCCCTGCCAGATCCTGGTGCGTGACGATGCGACTGCCCAAGGAGGAATTCGCACCATGCTTCTTATCCTTCACCGACAATGACATTATTGATCTTCCGCATCTGCCCCTCTTATCAACTTGATCACCACATTCTTGGAAATTCGCCGTACGATAGCGATCCTTTTGGACGATATAACAATGGTTTTGGGACGAAGTGAATGAGGAAGACAGACTAGAGACTAGAGTATCCGAAGTGGAGTTCCCCAGTCCCCCACCAGGACCCCCACACCGACACATGCGAATCCCTTGATCCTCGTATATCTCGCGTCTGCTTGGGGGACCTCGGCGTTTCTGCCCGCATTGTGCCCATATGATTGGATGGACTTCATTTCGCTACAGACAATGCTGTCATGCTCCCGTGCTGAATTCCCTTTGTTGGTGACTTCTCCGATGGGACACTACTCATGTCAGCGGCTGCGCGGATGGTGCCAAAGAAATCGACATTGGTAAATAAGTATATCAATTAACCCATGGCCCGCCCATAGTACTCTCTCTCTCTCTCTCTCTCTCCGCACCGCCATCCCTTTCCCCTGCCTCGAAAAAGCGATTCTTCAAACCCTCCCGGCGACGACAAAACAAACACCACCACCATGCCCGGATCCACCTCCATCCTCGCCGCCAGCCTCTCGCTGTTGGCAACCCTCACTTCCGCCCAAAACATCCTAACGCAATACTACTCCACCATCGACAACACCACCACCTCCGCCTGCCCCTCCGCCAACGGCGCCCACCTCATCGTCGCCCGCGCCTCCCAAGAACCCCTCGGCTACGGCACAATCGGCATGGTCAAAGACAAGATCCTCACCGCCAACGCCGCCTGCAACGCCGAATACGTCGTCTACCCAGCCACGCTCGCCAGCTACCCCACCTCCGAATCCTCCGGTGTGCTCGGCATGAAAGCTCTCGTCGAAGCCTTCCTCGCACAGGACTGTCCCGGTGATCCCCCCGTGGTTTTGATGGGCTACTCTCAAGGCGCCCACGTCGTCTCCGACTACCTTTCCGGCCAGAACGTCAAAAATTTCGGCTACAACGCTACTCTCACCGATCCCGCGTCCGAGGCCGTTCTTTCCCGCATCGCGGCGGTGATTACCCTCGCATCGCGGCGGTGATTACCATGGGCGACCCTTCCATCAACATCACTTCCAACGCCGCGCACGTCGGAAATTCGACCAAGAGCGGTTTGTTCGAGCGCGCGGCCAATTCGTCCGTGGTTCTGGCTGGAATTTCGGATAAATCCCAGGCGTACTGTGATGCCTTGGACCCGTACTGTGCTAGCGCGCCGGACTTTTCGACCATCTCGGTGCATTTGGGGTATGTGCAGGAGTATGGCATGGATGCGACGGAGTTTGTATTGCGGAGGATTGAGGCGTACTATGCCGGCTCGGGTGGTAGCAGCGCTAACGGTACGAGGGGTGGAAATGAAACGAGTGGCGCGGGTGCGACGTCCACGGAGTCGGGGAATGCAGCGGCGTACACGGGCGCTGCATCGATGATGCGTGTGGGAAGCACAGTGGCAGCGGTGATGGCCATGGGAATTGCATTGGTTTGCGGACTGTAAATATAAGAGCAGCTTATTCAATGGACACGATAGAACAGAACACGGCAAAGGACTTCCAATCGTCTCCTTTACCTTCTCCCGCCATCATCACTTCTTCATCGAATGCTTCCCCTGTTTGATCGTCAACACCCCATCCCTCACACCTTTGTACCTCCAACCTGCACTGAACCACTTGAGATATTTCTCCCCCTGCCAGTCGAGCTCCCCCAACGACGGAAAGCGCTTGCCCCGCACAAAGCCACGAGTCTTGAGTGGCAATTCTTTGAGCGACTGCTTTTCTTGAAGTGTTAGACTGCCGAGCCAATCTCTTCCTTTTCCCAGAGGATCAGAGACTTGGAATGTGGCTGTCGCGTGGAAAACGGGGAGTGCTTCTTTCCTGCAGAGGCGGCAGGTGGAGAGGATTCCTAGGACTGGGCTGCGGAGGTAGTGGAAGTACTCGTTTTTCCGGATCGACGTCGTGAGGGTGAGGGGTGAAGAACAGACGCGGGATGTTGGGACGAGGATTGGCGGGGAGGCCCTCGCGGTGTCGTTCGCAGACGTGGATGGGGGACTTGCTGAAGAGGTGGCCGTAGATGTTCAAGCGGAGTTCGGTGGGAAGGTTGAGGAAGCGGGATTGCGTGGGCGGGATGAGGGTGGGCATGATGGGTGACTCCTGGTGGCTTTCGAGTTTGATCTTGGTAAGTTGTCCGGCTGGTGGTGGATTTGGGTTGGACATGGCGTTGATTGAATGATGTTGGGTGCTGAGTGTTTGGTGCTGGGTGTCTGGTCATAGGTCGTTGGAAAAGGTAGGTTGTATTCGTAGAGGGGGTGCTGTATAGTAGAAGTGCTTGCTCGCGGCAAACAGGCCGAGACAAAGATGCAAAGACGACCAGACTGTCCAGAATGTGTCGTCGCCATTCAAGAACATTCTTTTGTTTGCTTCCAAGCCTCAGGTCATCTCTGGCCGTCTGTCCTTCCAGTCGACAGCACGGTCACGCCGCCAGGTCTGGGTTGAGGATCCTTCGCTCCGTTTTCCACTTCGTACTGGTAGCAGATCACGTCTTCCCAACTAGCCTTCGCAAGCATTCCGACATGCGTGCCGAAGATCAGATATCATGATGGCGGCGTGACTTGAATCTCGAGCGGAGCAAGGCTTGGGGCTTGTGATAGGTGTGATGTAGCTCGCCGACGAAGATATGCCAGGTTGGTCTTGAGTTGAGCGACAATCTTAACGATGGGGTCGGAGGGGCGCTTGACATCGTACTCGTATCGAACCAGAATAATGCGCATAATATGCTGTGGAGGCAGTCGTGAGATCGTCCGGATTGCAGAGCGGGGATCCTTGGTAGGACTATGGATGATGAGAGGCTTGTAGTACTTCTCGACACTCTCGTCGTGAATTTGATGGCATGTGAGGAGAATATCTGGTACGTATATCTTCTCCTTGTCGCTTGTACCGATTCGCACGACAGGATTGGGAAAGACGTGTTCGTAGATGGTGTCTCGCAGCTCTCGTGGAAGCTCGAGGAGGCGGCATCTTGTGGACGGCCGGGCTGGCTTCATGTTGCTGTAGTTGTATCCTTTCATGGCGGGGATGGCAGCGCTTTCGAATGTTGTGGTGATGATTGTAGCTATCAGCGTAGCGATGAAGCTTGTGTGTGGAAAGGATGGATGTGCCAAATCGCATTGAAATGTGGGGCTCCTTCCCTCGTCATGGCATAACATTAAGGTACTGCTAGTAAGGTATTACCTTATGGAGAGGTACAGTGCAATCGCACATCCGGTCGATACTAACCTCTTCAAGAAACACCCCCCCCCCTTTTTGAGCTTCTACCGACACAAGGACATATGCACGTCGGTGTGCTCTCTCGTTGGCTGTCCTCGGGGTGTGGATTCGACTGCGATATTGGATTGGCCTGAATAAGGATACTGCGCAAAGCAGTGGGCTCCGAACGGCTGCGCAATGTGACTGCAAAGCGAGCCAATGGGACTTTTTGACCTACCTAGTACGTACATCTC
The DNA here is from genome assembly GCA_000223825.2 of Zymoseptoria passerinii SP63. Taxonomy (NCBI): domain Eukaryota; kingdom Fungi; phylum Ascomycota; class Dothideomycetes; order Mycosphaerellales; family Mycosphaerellaceae; genus Zymoseptoria; species Zymoseptoria passerinii. The sequence continues at coordinate 66,026 of AFIY01000003.1, read as the reverse complement.
TTGTGCCATGAGATGAGAATGTCCATGAACACGGCCAGCAGCCCGAAAGGACCTTGCGCACTCTCCGTCTTGATCTTCAGCAGAAGAGCAGAAACCTGCTTGCATCGCCACGAACCGTCTTGCTCGACTCAATATGTGATGCATTCGCGGGATTGTTTGCGCGATATCCTCCTCTCTTGCTTCCCGAAAAAAACCCCACTTGTAATGTGAGAGCTTGGTAAACGCCACCTCCAACTTTCCCACAGTCATTGACTGAGGTCGATGCACAACACTTCTGTTTCCATAGCCCGACTTTCTGCGATCTTCTTGACGCACGATCCCTTTGCCATGCATCTTGCGCCCGTGCTGCGTGCTACGAAAAAACCTATTTCGCGCTTCTTATCTTTTCAGAGCAAGGAAGGACCATATGTGCTAAGCTCTGCCATGCGTTGCGCCAATATCGGCTGGCAGCAGGGGGAGATACTAGACCACATTTCCAAGTTCGAGTTCCAGACTAGCAGTCCAGAATCGAGCAAAACCTCAATGAAGGGCGCGTGAGAGGTCAGGCCTAGAGTCGCACGCGACAGTTGATGTGCGTAGGTGATGTTTGTTTGGAGCGACGCAATTTGTCTGACACTTGGGAAGCAGTCCGATTCCAGATCGTACACAACTCGGATGTGACAAATGCGCGCCATATCGGCCAGCGGCAGTCGAAGCAAGAATCTGGTGGCATGGCGGATACCGTCGGAGCGGAAGGTGTAGCGCTCATGGTAGATGGGCAAGGTCTCATCGTGGATTTGGCGACTGGTTAGAAGGACGTCCAAAGCGCGGTCTGTGGAAGTCGTGTCTACCTGGACCCGCCCAATCTCGACCATGATGTCGCAGAACACATGTCCATATATCTTGTCGCGCAGTTCTCGTGGGAGGTCGAGCAGGTGGCATTTGGTTGATGAGGTGGATTTCGGGCTCGTGTGATCCTCGCCTGCTTGGTTGATGTGCCCTTTTGCCTCCATGTTGGCGAGATGTCGGAAACCGTTGATGTTCTCCCAGATGCAGGGTGGGTGTGTGGAAGCATGGAAGAAGTCCAGCGAAGGAAGAGGTGAATTGCAGTCGTTTTGTTGCAAGAACACGGAAGAGTGGAGAACGCTCCGTCCCTCGCGGATAGCATCGTGCGCTACGTTCTCGCTGAGGCAGGAACTGGCGGCGATCGATCTGGCAAGGCGCCACTGGATCTGCAACGACAACACGGTTCACATCTTGCGCTCCGTCTGCATGCTGCAGAGCAACTGCTGACGATGCTGAAAGATAGAAAACGCGGGATGCTTCTGGAACAAATCGGGCTTGAACGGCCATCGCGCTCGTCCGGATCACCGACAGCGGCCTTCTATAGCCTGGGCTCGAAACTTGAGAAATCGTTACAGCTTCCGCTCCGTCGTTCCGGCGAACCGACGCGGCGAAGTCTTGAAAAGAGTACTGACTTTGCAGCCAGCAGCACAGCGCAGTTTGACCACGCGCTTAAAGTCCTGCAGGTCCAATTCCATTCGCGTCAGCATCTCTCGGATATCCTTCCGGGACTCAAAGGTTCCAGAAATCCGGACTCGGAAACGTTTGATGAGCTTGGCATGGTCCGGTGCGATCGCTGACAGCCACAGCATGGCGGGTTTGCATCGCTGCCAGCCACAGCATGGCGGTTTGGCAGTCCGGAGCTGAGAATGTGGTGCGATTGAAGTAAAGCTCGACAGTCTCCTCTCGGAGCTGATGGCAAGTTCGCATCACGCCTGGTGTACGTGTCGTGCGTACAGATGGATGTCCACTGATTCGAACGACATCGTAACGGTACCAGAACACGTGTTCGTGGATGATGTCTCTGAGCTCCTTGGGAAGCTCGAGGAGGCGGCATCTGGTTGAAGCTTGCAATGGAGCCGGTGCCATGTCGGTATCGTCCTCGAGCTCCATTCCGGCGATGAGTTGTGCGCGGTGTGCTGATGGTTGTTGTAGGTGTTGAAGATCAGGGCGAGGACGATGGCAGTCGCGGATCGCAGATGCAATGGTGAGACCGCACGGCTAATGCAGTGCGACACGGTGAGGATGACACACCTCAACGTATGAAGACGGAGCTCGGCCCAGATCCCGACGCATTTGTCTGCTTGACTGGTCCCTGGTCGTATAATGCGCGCGACGTCCTCCGCCGGCGAGAGACTTGACGTTGATGCAATCACAGTAGTAGACGCAGTGGATGTCGAATATGAAGTGGACTTGTTGTTGGACTCGACCGGGTGGACTCCGGCATGTTCTCGGACGCGAGTCCCGCAACTCTGTCAGTCAGCAAGAGCCCAATAATACTTCGTATAAGGTATGAACGTCAGTCAACACAACATCGTTTCTCCTTCTGTTGAAGAAAGGAGATGGACCTCGACGACACGTCGTGCTTCCTGCTCTCATCAAACTTGCGAGACAGTCTAATTCACAGTATCGCGCCATTGGTCTACCAAGGTATGGGTTTCGTATACAACTCCCCGGTAGCAGTCCTACGTGGGCCAAGAGGATTTAAGAATAGAAGACATTCTCGGATTCTCCGTCCCTTAGAATATCCCTGTCCGAGATCAACCTCGCATTTCTACATACGCGTCATCTCACGGGAGCGGACATATTGTTCATGTCGCTCGTCGGTACATCAACCACGGGCCAAGCTTTCATTACCAGGCGTTGATCGAGGACACCCGCCGACGCGCCGGTCGCACGTGCAATGGAGGGTGCTCGGTTGATGCAGTCCAGCATGGAGGAGGATAACGAAGGCAAAGAGGTTCACATCGAGGAGCCACCACAAAGCCTCCCACAATGGAACGTCACCGAGAACACCAGAACGCGATGCATCGACTTCCTCTGTGTGGCCCTCAATGCCTCCTCCACAGTGCTGATCGTGTTCCTGAACAAATAGTGAGTACACCTCCAACTTTCCCGTAAGACATCAACTGACTTCTATCAGCACTCTCTCCGACCCACAACTCCGCAAATCCCAAATCCTCATGGCAATCTGGCACTTTGCCGCAACCTTTCTCGTCCTCCTTGGCGCAACTCGGAATCCCTGGCGCCTCTTCAAACCAATCCGACTCCCGGTCCTGCAAGTCCTCCCTCTCAGCGCCTTCTTCGCGAGTTTCCTCGTCCTCAACAACCTCAGTCTCGCACATAACCCTGTGGGATTCTATCAACTCTCCAAGATCCTCACTACACCCAGCGTGGTGCTCATCAACTTCGTGCTATTCCAGAAGACGATCCCGAGAGAGCAGTTCCTCGCCGTACTGGTCACTTGCTTGGGCGTGGGAATGGTGAGCGTGCAGTCGTTCAAAGGCAATATGCTTGGAACTGCGATCGCATGTGCGGCATTCACAACGACGGCGTGTTATCAGATTTGGATCGGGAAGAAGATGGTGGATTTGAATGTCGATGCGCCGCAGTTGTTGTTAAATCAAAGCGTTACTGCGGTGGCGCTGTTGATTCCGGTATCTATCTTGGTGGATGTGTTTCCGGACTTTTGTGAGTGCTTGCGGTGGTCCATGGTATTTTATGATGGGTGGTTGCTAACATATCTTGCTAAAGCGACGATATCGACTCCGACGCTACTGTCTCTTGTAGCAGGAGGATTCGTTGCGAGTCTGCTGAATCTGTCACAATTCCTCATCATTGGCAGGACATCAGCATTGACAGTAAGCTGCTCCAATCCTGTTATACCATCGACCTCGACTGACACATTTACAGTTCAACATCGTCTCCAACGTGAAGATGATCGTCATCCTCTCCCTCGGCTGGTACACCGAAGGCAAGACCTTTACCCCACTCGACGTCGTGGGCGTTTTGCTGGCATTGGTGGGCGCATGGCAATATGCCGTCCGTGGCAAGAAATGAGAAGTTGCATACTACCATCTAGACACAGATACGATAGAGAACTCAAGGTATAGATACATTGGATTTCTTGAATTTCGATCTGCGGACCCAGTTCGGAGAGTACTCCACAACATCAACGGCTATTCTTCGCGCTTGTCCACCATCGCAAAGAATTTCCTTCCGCTCGATGTCGATCTCGATCTCATCCTAGACCTTGGGTTTTGCCTTCTGTATCAGTCCATCACACAGCGCACACCCACAGTTCCCCTTCCCGCCTGCAATCAGCCACTCACAATGCTTCCACAGCTTCGTGAACGAATCAAATCGCTTTCCAGAGGGATGTCCCGTGAGATACCAATCGTGGGCGCCGGTGGATCTGATATTCACCCAACCGGAGTACCCAGCTGGCAGGCGGTCGAGTTTGTACTTCAGACCTGGCTGGGCTGGAATGGATTGGGACTCCATGTATGACTCGGCGAGGCGGATTTCGAAGTGCGCGTCGTTGCGAGACAGGCTGCCGCGAGTCTTGTTCGAGTGGGTGCCGTCGGAGAAAGGCCACACTGGGATGAGAGTGTAGCCATCCATGGTTCGAGCTTGCGTCGTGGGTGCGGTGGGAGTTGGAAGGGGCATGAGTGATGAAGGCTTTGATGGAGTCTTCTTGATGGTTTGCTCCTGCTTCCCGACTGGCACTGATGAGATACCTGCCTTCTTCGGCGCTCGAGATGCTGGAGGGACCATCTCCTGCATTGGTTTCCGCTTTTTGGGCGGTGCTCGATTCACCAGGGAGGGCGTCTCCTGCACCGGCTTCCGCTTTTTAAGAGGCGGTGGATTCGGTTCCTCGTCGACATACTCGTCGTCTGAGTCGCCGCTCTTCACCAGCTTGCGAGCCGCAGGAGTCGCTGCAGAGCTTCCTTTCTTGCTTGGAAGTTTCTTTTGGAAGGATAGGAGAAGATCTTTCCGCTCGACTTCTTGTCTCTTTGAAACAGCTGCTGCGGGATGCCCATCATCGCTCGAGTCACGGTTTCGTTTTGACAGATAAGTTGGCAAGACTTGTTTGTCTATCAAGCCTGCCCTCTTCCGCTTCGGGAGTGGCAGCCGTACGAGCAATTGAGGCGGGCTGCCGGTCAATGGCTGGCCCATAGAGATCTCCGCCGTGGATGCAGGAGTAACCAGCCCGGCGTTCTGCAAGGCTAGCGCCTCAATGGACGCTGCTGACTCTGGTGGATCATCATATCGATTCCGACCGCGCTCAAACATCTCGAATACTGAATCCAAGCCCACATCACGCTCTCGACCGACCGATCCCCTTTTCCGTTTCGACAGCGGAAGACGAACGATCAACTGCGGTTGGCTCGTGATTTTCGACTGGAGCGGTGGGCCCTCTGGCGTGGGTGGAGGGATATATAGTCCGACTCGCTGCATGGCCAATGCCACTGTTGATGCTGACGGGTTGGACTCGGTGTCAGACTCATGCTGATGGCCTTCGAATAGGTCTGAGAAGGAATTCGCAACTCCATAGTCGAAAGACTCGAACGGTGTATATCCTGACCAAGGTTCAAGCCTCTCCTGTTCGTACTCTTCACCCAGAGAACGCACTTGACTGTGTGTCTGCCGACTTTGAGTGTCGAATGGGTGCGCTGTAGTCGGGGGTGCGTACAAGGGGAAAGGCCGCAACGTTAGGGACATCGACTTTCCGGAAAGTCTTTCGACATAGCGTCGAGTGTCGCGGCTCAAATGCCAAATCCCCCTTTCCTCGTCCCAGACGTCGTAGTCCTCGTCGGCTTTTCGAAAGTGGTTCATGGTTGCGTTGTTGGTGTAGTAGAGAGCGTTGTTGTCGATGGCATGAAGATAGTCTGGCGCAGACATTCTTATCAAGTTTGACGGTTTAGCTCAGCGCACATGAGATTTATGTTGACTTGAGGCCTCGAGCTGGCAAGCGGTGAATCAGACCGAAGCGCACGTGCTAGCGCCTATGCAACGGCGCACTTCACCCGCTTTGCAATCGCCGCTCGGGATGAAACGGAGTGTAGGAAGTGTATCATGTGATGCCGAGTCATATATAGACGACAGACATAAGTTGGCTCTTGTGGGTATACCTTGTATCAGACTGCGCGAGATGGCAGCCGTCTGCGCATGTGAACATGAAGCCTCGAAGAGCGAGAAGGCGTCTACAAATGTAGATATAGTTGTTCTATGTGTTGATCGTGAAAGAGCAATCTTCTCGATGACTCTACTGGTTTCATGCGTGCACTTGCCTTTGAAGGACGTCAAGCTCAAAGCTAGCCACTAGCGCCGATTTCACATGCAATTCACTCTCTGCAGCAAACACTGTTTTCCAAGACAGTCCATCTTGAGCCACGGTTGTCTCGATTCCAAGTTGCTATCAAAGCCTGGTTTAAGCATGTCTGTTGTTCCCAAGTCCCTGGCTGTCTCTTCGTCCCACTGCAAAATCGACAATAGAAAGGAAATTCGGGCACTTCACTTCCATCGTGCCATTCCTCGTAGCGTCTGAAACACTAGTCAGTTCCTACAATACGAAGAAACTTCACCTCGATAGAAGTCTCACAATACGATGCGTTTTGCGTGAATCTATTGTCAAGTATTGTCCATCGAATATATCTCTTCGCTCCGTCCCCAACGTTCTTCCTTCTTCTTTCTCCAACCACAAACAAACACACACACAGCTTGCTTCTCTCTCGTACACATACTTCTTGCTTCCAGCTTCGCTCCCAGCACTTCAGCACCCGCACCAGCATCAGCACCCAGAGACACTTGTTTTGCTTCTCTTTCATACACACAGCTCATAGCTCCGCTTCCAGCACTCCAGCTCCAGCATACACACCCAGAGGCACTTGCTTACTTCTCCTCTCCTTCTCGGACTCTTCTCTTCTCTTGCTTCCGACTCCCCAACTCCAGCAGACCGACCAAAGCAATGGCGTCCGACCCCTCCGCCGACAAGCTCGCCGAAGGCCTGAAGCGAATCAACGAGATCGAGCAAAACCTCTCCGCCGAACTCATCACCGCCGAAGAAGAAGTCTCTGCCAACGTCCTCGCCCAGGCCACCGCCAATCTTTCCCGGATCCAGGACAACCACCAAGCCGTCACCGATCGCCGCAACGACATGATCAAGTTCCGTGCCCTTCCCCGTTTCCTCCGCCGCGACATAGGCCAGACCGACGCCCTCCTCCGTCCCATCGCCGGCCACGAGCTCGTTCCCGCCGAAGCCGCCTCCCCACCACCGAAAGGTCCCTCTCCCTCTCCAGCACCAGTCTTCAAGAAGCGCAAAGCCAGAACCGAGCTCGCTGCCGTTGCCGCCGCCCCTCCTCCCAGCAAGCGCACCAAGCAGACCCCCGCCTACCTCGCCGCCTGTCCCACCATCGTGCAGACCGTCACGGGCAACTACGTCGAGCTCCGCTGCCCAGTCTGCACGGGCAACACGGAGCCGCAGAAAGGCCAATTCTACAAGGGCCCTGCGGGACTGCAGAAGCACCTGCAAGTCCACCACCAGCAGAAGGTCACTCGCGCGGACGTCATCACCCGTTGTACGCACAGGGCGGTGTCGGATGCCGAGGTGGAGATGATTGTGAGTGGAAAGGTGGAGGTGGAGAGGGTGGTGGGTGTGGGGCAGGGCAAGGCCACCCAGGGGAGGAAGGGAAAGGGGGGAGGGAAGTCACGCGTGGCTGTCCCGGAGGAGGAGGAGGAGACCGAAGGAATGGAGGTGGCGGTGGCGGTGGACGGTGGAGAGGTGGTGGAGAGGGAGGAAGAGGAGGAGGAGGTGGTCGTTCGCCCGAGCGACTCCGTCCCGGATACTCCGGTGAAGCGCGAGTACTTGGCGCGTTTCCGGGAGCTGCAGAAGCCCCAGTTCACGCCAAGGGATTAGTGATGGTAGTAAACTAGTATCGTTGATCAACTATGTCACTTTGCTGTCGAAACTTCTCACATTGCAATCGTGTCTCCATAAGTCCGCTCCAAAACTCCTGACCATGCCATCAGAGTCGACCATCAACGCCTGTAACCAACTCCGAATCATGAAGCATTTAAACATCGTCCACAGAGCAGTTGGGATGAACAACGTATACGACCTTGTTGCTTTGCTCCGGAGCCTCGCCCTCTTCGTCCGCAAGCCCTTCACCGCGGATCTGCAGTAGCACATTGTCCTTGAAGTGATGTCAGTATATCTGGGGTTTCCACAGTTGGTTGAAGAGCGACTTACCTTGACCATCTTCTTCAGCACCTTCTTCGCCAGCTTGCGCTGATCCTCCATGTCCTCTTGACTCGTAAGATCCTCCTCTTTCTGCTCCAAGTACCACACCAGCAGATCTTCCTCCTCAACACCATCTTCTGCCGCAGTCTGGTCATCATTGACACGACGCAGCAGCATGTTGTGGATCTTGATGTAGTCGTCGTACTTGATCTGCGTCTTCGGCCGAGGCGCCGGAGCCGGTGTCTGCGATGCACGGACAGATGTAGGTGCATCTTCCCCGGCTTCCGGCTCCTCGTCGTTGTCCATCTGCTCGTCGTCATCTTGATCGGCGGCACCAGCAGCAGCGGCGTCTTCCTCCTCTTCAAACTCGACATCGTCCTTCTCGACGCTGATGATGCTCTGCTGTAGAAGCTTGAAAGCCTCGTCGACCATGACGGGTGTCACAGTGTCCAGACAGTTTGCCTTGGCAATCGCCTCGCTGAGTCGAATGAGAGACTCCAATTGACGCACGGTGATTCGGTATGAGTTCCGTCCAATACCTCCTTGAGAATCATCCGATCTGAGCTCCTTGTACTTCTGCACCAAAAATGTCTTTGCTTCATCAGTAAAGGTAGGCTGGAAGAGACGCGCGAACCGAATGTATCGTTGCAGTTGCTCGGTGCTGAACTCGGGCTCGATAGCTTCGTCTTTCAGCTGGTGGAGTCCGACAATGTGCTTCGCAAGATGCTCGTCGACCTGCTCGTTGCACTCATCAAGGACAACGAAGAACAAATCGAAACGTGACATGATGGGAGCACTCATGTTGATGTTTGCTCGCAATGTAGTCTTGCGGTTGTAGCGGCCTCCGACCGGGTTAGCTGCTGCGAGAATACTGGTTCGAGCGTTCAAAGTCGCCTGAATGCCTGCCTTGGCGATGGAAATGGTCTGCTGTTCCATGGCTTCGTGGATGGCGACTTGATCCGCAAGATCCATCTTGTCAAACTCGTCAATAGCGCAGATACCGTTATCAGCCAGCATAAGCGCACCAGCTTCGATGGTGAACTCGCCAGTCTCCTCATCCTTGACCACAGCTGCCGTCAGACCGGCCGCCGACGATGCCTTGCCAGAAGTGTAGACCGCCCGAGGAATGAATGAGCAGATGTACTTCAAGAATTGCGACTTGCTGGTACTGGGATCGCCGACGATGCAGATGTTGAGATCTCCACGAAGCGCCATGCCTTCTGGGGTGACTTTGCTGACACCTCCCATCAGTTGCAGCAAAAGTCCCTTCTTCACCACCGTATGGCCGTAGACCATGGGTGCGAGCGAGTCTACAAGTCGCATGTAGATGTTGTCGGACTGGACCATTTGTCGCAACTCGTCAATCTCAGCTGGAGTGAGAGTGTCGAGGTATTCTTGCTGTGCCTTCTCACCGGTCTCGTCGCTTGTATCCGTACTTTGCATGAGGGACTGCATGATGCTGTTCGCTTGACCCTTGAGGTTCTGGGTCGCCCGCTGGCCTTGAGTCGATGTGTCTGGAGTGATCATGTTTGCGAGGAACGCCATTCGGTAGGTGAGGTCCCGCACTCCAAGTGCCTTCAGTCCGCTGACACCATTTCCACCTACATCGCCGCCGCGAGGTGCCTGTGTGTCACGCACCGCTTGTGGTCTCACACCTGGCACTCGGAACTGGCTGATATCTGGCACGACAATCAGTGTACCGGTGAAGATACACTTCTCACCAGCCTTTGCGCGGTCGACCATCTCTCCTCGCAGTATGACATCCATCGTCCTGGGCATGCTGCCTGTGGGGATTTCCGAGCTGTTCTCCTGGATTCGCACTTTTTGCCAATCGATGAAAGTGCTCTGTCGGATATCGAGCCGCCAGCCTTGTCGGTTCATGCAGGTCACGTTGGGACATTGTGTGGGTTCCGAATACTTGAAGATCTGCTCGACGTCGGGAATGACACTGTTGCAGGCCTCGCAGATGAATGTAGCCAGGTGCAATTCGGGTCGCACTTCTGATGTCCTCGTCACAGTGCCAGAAATCGACACCAGTTTTCCGATCTGCTCTGTTCGCAGCTGGCGAACGCGCGAAACCAATGGCAAGTTATACACCGCGATTGTGAAGATCTTGTCCGTTTGCTGATTTGGAGTCTTGTTCTCGATGTTCTCCTCTTCACTCAAACTCTGCGTAGCAAGAGATGTGTCTGTTCTCGCTGTTGTGGAGCCTGGCTGTCTGTGCGCTCTGTAGTAGTTCGGTTCGTATTTTGCGATGAGGTTGTTCAGCCCGCGGAGCATGTACGGATTGAAGCGGTAGTAGTCGTCTTGGATAGCCTGAGCGAGAACGCCGGTCGAGTGATCCATCAGATGTGTGAAGTCGAGATAGAGAGTGGACAGCCCGAACTGAGCCATTCCGTGAATTTGCGCAATGTAGTATTTGTCCGAGGTCACCGCACTTGAGGTAGGCCCAGCTGATGGCGTGGGATCTTCCACGAAGCTACGATTGTCAGTATTGCTCTCGCACACCAGGCTCCTGGTAACATTACTCTTCCAAGAAGCGCTCAAACTGAATCCCCAATGTCTCCGCTGTGGTATCAACGACTCGAGGGACATCCTGTGCACCCGGTAGCATCGTTCGCCTCAGACCTCTTCTTCCAACAACTTCATCATCTGCGAAGCCATCGATCTCGCTGTGCATGCCCGGAGTGCTCACTGAGGGCGGACCTCGGGGCCGGGATGAGGACCGAGCCTGTCGTCTTCGTCCTGCTGTCGCATCGCTTCGCGGTTCCCTGGGCGTATCATCCGATCGCATCGTTGCATCTGGCGGGGACGACATGGTGGCTGGTGGGAGTAAAGTGTGTTGTGGTGCTCGTAGTGATCGATCGGAGAGACAAGAAAGACGAGGAGAAACACGAGACGCGCGCGCGACTGCCCACTTTACGCGTCGAAAGATCTTGCATTAGCGTAGCCGAACCTTAGCCGGCGGTCAGGGTCTGGACATTCCTTGTGCCGCCGGGCGAGCCTTTCCTTTGTCGCATCTGTACATCCTTGAGTACGAAGAAGATCCTCGCGGCCACAGATCCTCACGACACCGGCAAAATGAGCTCCACCATGACCGTCACGGAGACCGAGCCCTCCTACACCCAAAGAATCCTCCAGCTGTTCCCCGAAATCAACACCAGTCTCGCAACACAAAACCGATCGGCGACTCAGGATCAGGATCTCGCTGGCTACGATGAAGAGCAGATTCGCTTGATGGACGAGGTGTGTATTGTGCTGGACAAGGACGATGCACCGATTGGCAGCGCGAGCAAGAAGGTCTGCCATCTTATGGACAACATCAACAAGGGCCTGCTTCATCGTGCATTCTCCGTCTTCCTTTTCGACTCGCAAGATCGCCTTCTGCTACAACAACGAGCCTCAGAAAAAATCACATTTCCCGATCTATGGACAAACACATGTTGCTCTCACCCGCTGGGTATTCCTGGCGAGACTGGTGCGACGCTTGAGGCCGCGGTTGCAGGGGTGAAGCGAGCAGCACAACGGAAGCTCGACCAAGAGCTCGGGATCAAGAAGGAGCAGGTGCCGATCGAGAAGTTTGACTTCCTCACGCGGATACACTACCTCGCACCGAGCGATGGCAAGTGGGGCGAGCACGAGATTGATTACATCCTCTTCATCAAGGCGGACGTGGACCTGAACATCAACCGGAATGAGGTGCAGGCAACCAAGTACGTTTCGGCGGATGAACTGAAGGAGATGTTCAAGGATGATACATTGAAGTTTACTCCTTGGTTCAAGCTCATCTGCCAGAGCATGCTCTTCGAGTGGTGGCAGAATTTGAACGGAGGACTGGACAAATACAAGGGCGAGACTGAGATTCGTCGCATGTAGATGTAGGTCTTGCATTACGTGGGAAATGAAAGAGTCGGATGTTACGCCCGAGCGCAGACACGGCGCCAATACTGCGACATCTTTATGAGTCCGTTCTGTTCTGGTGCATGATATCCTAAAGCTTAGTGTTGGACGAGAAGTACGGCGATTGTTCACTCCCCAATAGCGAGGTCCCAATGGTGAAAATGGAAGTATTCCCGTCTGGTCACTGGTATGCTCCTTCCACTCCTGGGCCATGGCCGCCTGAACTTATTTCAACCTCACTTCATCACCTCGCACTGCACAAACCACTTCAATTCAGCCATCAACATCTGGCGATACACTGGCGAGATCATGTTCAAGAATACAGAAGGACAGAGTCGAATGCGACGCTTCGCTCGACGAACGCCAACCGCAGGCACACGCTCAGACCCGCCGCCTGTAACCTACGGCAAGCGGTCCAAGCCAATACAACTTCAAGGAATACAATTCCTGCACTCGGAACCCGAACCAGCCTCTAAAGCTCTCCGCCCTGAGCTTGCTCGCGATCAAGCACCTGCAAAGACGTTCGTACCGGAACCTGATCCCGACGATCCTCCATTGTCCGAAGACGACCTCGAGGCCGTTTACAACGGCTGCAATGCGAGTCCGATTGAAGACTTCACGGATGAGCCAAATGTGGATCGTCAGCCTGGCATTACGAAGTCGATGCGAAGCGGCCAAGGCGATCAAAGACCGCGAGAGGCATCGGCCAGATCAGTCACTCTGCAATACCCGAAACGCGCATCAAGGGCTTCCAAGGCTGAACAATTCAATGACAGCTCACAAAACCAGTCAGCAGTCCGGCCCATATCTTCTATCCCGTCTCAACACGCCAATCAGCCGCCAGCAAAACCAATCACGCGTCCAGAAACCGTAACGACAGGCCAGAGAACGAAGCCGGGCAGATCAAGGCGTCATCTCCCGGTGGATGAGCTGGTACTTGTTGCTTCACCTCCGAGCCCAATCCGGCAGGAAGTTGTCGAACGTGGTTTGGACGTCGAGCTAAACCAACCTCACGACCCCATCGCGAACAGCTTCAGTCCAGCTCATGGACCAGCTGCTCTGCTGGACAACAGCAAAAAGGGAGCACAGGAGGCTTCGCTGACACTACACCGAAAGCGCTTGATAACGCCAAAGTTCACGCACAAGTCAATTGCTGATTTGCGAAAGAAGCGACGAGCTGAAACGCCGCACCCCATTTCCAAAACCCATCAGACCATGGGAGATGGCTTCAGCAGTACAGAAATCAAGACAGGACGCGGATGCAAAGTTAAAAGGCGCAAAGCGAACAAGACCCTGACACACGTCTTCGAGGCTCTCCAGTTGGAGGCGGGGCCATTGCCAGAGGTGGAGTTTCTAGACAGCAGCTGTGAGCTGAAGTTGGAAGCAGAGTTTGACGAAGAGAATGGATCACATGGTGTTGCTCTGCACCATGATGATACGATTGTTGGTCCGTTCAATGATGGAGACGACCGCAAGGTCACATTTAGCGACCGAGTCTTCGAACAACTGTCATCAATCTCGGCTCCGAAGAGGGTCTACAGCATTTCGTCCGACGATAGCCACGACGAGCAAGACCTTGAAGATAGTGAAGTCGAAGACGACGGAGCATCTCAGAGCGAAGAGACTGAAGCTCATCACGAAGAAATTGAGATCGCTCTACCACCAGACGTCAGGTCTGCTGAACATATAGTGCCTGCCAGGACTCCGAGGCGTGCTGGAATGCCTGCCACGTACAGCCGCACTAGCATGCACAGTACTGCGCACAGCAACGGCCGCGCTATTGAACCGGCCACGCACAGTACTCGGCACAGTGCTGAACCTTCTGTGGAGCCTGTGCACAACTCGGGCGGTATCACGCTGGACTTCCGCCATGTCATCACTCCAGGTACAAGACCCATTCGGGTGCCGCTGAGCAGGCAGAGGTTAATGGAAGTCGACGACATGGTCGTTAATGACCCATTCGTCGAGCAGCAAGAGACCCGAGATCTACCGAGCGATCCAGGTTTGCTCAACATCACCCAGCCGCCATCCTTTCAAGCAATCTCGGCACGACGTCCACGCTCGATCCTACGAAATCACACTCCCAATGCCGGAGATGGCATGACTGGAAGAGAGTTCACGTCCGCCAACACACGCCGTAACAGCGTTGTCACAACCGAAGACAGTCACTACTTCAGCACCGCGACTGGTATGCTGAACCACCGGCCAAACCATGGCACAACCAAAAGTCGCCGCATCGTCACTCAACTTGCGAATGACTCCGCGGCCTTGGACTATTTCGCACGACAGAGACGCGAGGTTCAGATCGTCGACAGCGAGACTGCCATTCCTGAGTCATCGCTTGAGACACGACCGAGGGACTACGCTACGAACATGGGCATGCGTCGCTTACCAAGTCCAAAGACTGCCTCGTCCTCGAGTGAGGTGCTGCCTGGCGTGCCCAAAGATCTGAAATCGCTTACGAGGCATGTCAGCAGGGGTAATGGGACGCTGAGCCAAGCTGTGAGGAGGCGACCTTCGTTGCCGTTCCAGTCGCCGACGAAGGTGAGGAGGCAGACTTAAAGCGCGTGATAAAGTGGGCGAAAGAGATCTGTTCGTCTTGTGAGGGCATCTTGTGCGTGCATCCCTATGGGCCGCCCGATGTGGGCGCAGCCACTTCATATCTAGCACAGAATCTTATGCATAGTCAGGACCGTGGATCCCGTCTCAGCCATACCATAGAATCGTTGCTCTTTGTTCCGTGCATGCAAACGCCACTTCTGCACTTATCGCACAGTAGCTCCCGTCAACGACTTGACAGTGCAAGTGCCCTGCTTCGTCTTCAACAACGCAACATCTGTCTTTCCACTCTCCTTCAACTTCTCCACCTTACTCGGCTCGAAACCCACCACCTTGTCCGCAGTCGTCGTGAAGCCAACCTGGCAGTCGTCCCAGACCTTCTTCTTCGGATTCAGCACGGGCTCTGGCTCGCCTTCCCAACCCTCGAAGAAGACGGGCTCGCCGGCCTCCGCGCCTTCAGGCGGGTTCACCAGCTCGACCGGTCCGGCATGGTTGTCGACCTCACCTTCTGCCAGGCGAGGAGATGCTGCGAGAACCATGGCGGCAGACTTGATACCGCGCATGGTGACGGGCTTGAGATTGCATACAGCCACAATCTTGCGACCTTGCATCTCCTCCAGCGGTACCAATCCGTTCAAGCCTGAGCATACTGTTCGCACAACCTTGCCCTCGTACTCAGAAGTGTTCTCCGTGCCTGGCGGGTCGCCCACGGCAATCGTGCTGACATACAATGAATCGGCATTGGGATGTTGGATGGCCTTGAGAATGTGTCCGACGCGGAGATCGATGAGTGCAGGCGAGAACGGCTTGTCCGGTGTGGGAGCATTCTTTTGTGGTTTCGGCTGCTTCTCCTTCTTTGGCTTCTCCTTCTTCTCGCCCGGTACTGCTGAGCCTACAGCTGCGGCGATCTTCTCTCCTGTCTCCTTGACCTTCTCTTTTGTGGGGTTTGCATTCTCTGCTTGCTTCGTGCTGTCGCTGGCGGCCGATGTGACTGTGCCTCCTGCTGCTGCTGCACTGTCTGCACCTGCGGCGGCTGCTGCTGCTTTCTCCTTCTTCTTGCGCTCCTTTTCGGCCTTCGCATCGATTGGCTTGATCGCTGCGACAACGTTTGTGGGGTCGATGGTAACCTTCTCGCTGTCCTCCAATTTCAGACCGAACAGAGGCGCATTCTGGACAAAGTCCAAGTGGCGGACAATGTGATGGTAGCCAGCTTCTCCAGTCCGCTGCTCTGGTGTCCAGTCCTTCACGACGGGAGCGAGGCGAGCATAGATGGCGACATCCGCGATGCTAGGCTTTGCGCCGAGAAGTGTCGTGCGGGTGGAGAGGTGAGTGTTGAGGGCGGAGAGGCGTTCGGCGGTTTTTGCCTTGTCTTCGGAAGACGAGGCGATGTGAGAGGACGTGATGAGCCATTGTTCGATCTCGGCCTTTTCTGCGCTGGAGTACTACGAATCACATGTCAATGCTGGAAGACAAAGTGGAGAGAGAGGTCGCATTGCATACTTCGGCCGAAGAGAAGATAGCGGAAGACAGCTTCACAGCATCAGTCTCATCGGTGCCATTGGCCTGTGGGAAGGACTTTGCGATCAAGCTCTTGGCTCTGTCGTCGAGCTGTGTAGCAGCCATGCTGTATGGTCGTGTGCTTTGGAAGCTTCGGACAGGTTGAAGTCGGATTGAAGGTCGAATCGGTGGTACGTTTTGGGATCTTCGAACGGGTCTGCAAGCTGTTGCAAGCAGTCTCAAGTAACGTGTGGTCTTCAGTTTGGCGGTCGTTTGAGTTGTATGTCTTTCAAAGCATCACAAATTATTCGATTGAGTCAACAGCACCGATCGTCATGGCACTTTACAGCACAACTGGGACGAAATTTACGCACGAACGGCCAAAACAGCCTCCTTTCATGCGTCTGATATAACATCTACCAATCATGTTCAGACAAGTCGTCAAGAGAATCTGTGTCTTTCGAACACTCTCTCTCCGTAGCTTCACCATTGAATGCACCGGCATCGTCCTAAGAAGTCGCTTGCGGTCGTATCCCATGTTCTCTGACTTCGGCAATGGCAACGCTTGACAATCTGGCATATCTTGAGAGGTAGGTCGCGGATTTGCTCCAGCGCGAGCCTGATAGTCCCTGTTACTGCTTGCTTGCTGCTTGCTGTGGCTTCGTATTTCCGACCTTCCTCTGCTTCGGCTGCCGTGTTGTTGGTGTTGGTGGTGGTGGAGATGAAGAGTCTTGGGCATTGCGCTTACGCTTTCGCTTCGGCTTCCCGACCGGTCGATTCGCTGTTCCCGACCGGGCTTCACGAACCGGAGACTGAGACTTTGAGGTTGGGTTTGAGGGCAAATCACCATGTCCGATG
This sequence comes from Zymoseptoria passerinii SP63, assembly GCA_000223825.2. NCBI lineage: Eukaryota > Fungi > Ascomycota > Dothideomycetes > Mycosphaerellales > Mycosphaerellaceae > Zymoseptoria > Zymoseptoria passerinii. The sequence goes on along the minus strand of AFIY01000003.1, from coordinate 49,147 downwards.
ATGGCACCTTCCGCCAGAACTACTCTAGGCCTTCTAGTCTGGCTTACAAAGAGCCCATCCCCTTCTGATGTTGCCCATGTCGAGTCGATGGAGGACGCTCTCCTCTCTGACTGCGAGGGGATCTCGACCCAAGTGACCGAGTCGTCTTGTGCTGAACGAGCCTCCATCGATGGGACAAAGATCTCGTTCTCGTCAGCTTCGGATGGGATCATAACGCTGGGTGGAGGTTTCGTGGGTGCCTTGACATGGGAAACTTCGCCTCCAGTCGGGCTTCCAGGTCGGTAAACCGCAATTTCGCTTAGAAGCGATTCTGACCTCGCCCTGAAGACTCGTGGGCTGACCAAATTGCTTTCTTCAGCCTGGCCGTCTTCATCGTTTTTCGGGCTTGGCCTTTGGGGCTCGCTACTACCATCAATAGATTTCAATGACTCCGTCTCGAGGCTTGCAATGCTGCCCGCACGGCCACCCTCCCTAGTCTTCGAAGGAAGCATGTCGCGAGTATCGAACATTCGGGATGTCTGCCCGCCTTTGATTGAACTCATCAGATTGATCGACCTAGCCATACCTTTGCGATTGTTCTTGCGTCCTCGCCTCTTCGTTGGTATTTGGGTCGGGAACGGTGGCGATGCGGCTCTTGGTAAGGACGGCGGTGGGGCTCTCGGATTGACCTCAGGATAATCGGGATATTCCAGATCTGTCTGTTGAGTTAGCAATTTGATTCCTACGGTATTTTCATTCGATACAAACCAAGCGGAGTCAGCAGTTTCTCGACATCAACATTTTCTCCAGCATTCGTTGCAAGCTCGAGACATTTCCGCCTTTGCGATATCAACTCGAGGTTCCTTTCTGCTTGCCCACTAATTCGTTCTTTCAATCTCTCCGCCTTATCAAGAGCTTCTCTTGCAGCTGCGAAATACTGGCCCACGCGTTCTTCTTCCTCCAGTACCGTGCGCTCCTGCTGTCTGAGGCGGTCCAAGGCATCGACGATGCCGCTCTCGAGTCTGAGAGCTTTCATAATACCTCGAACCATGTGTCTTCAGAGTGCGATCGATGTTGGTCAAGCGAAATTGTCTGCGCGTGGCAAAATCAGAAGGTTCGACGTTTGACTCCATGCGTTGAGGGTGGTGTCCGTGGTGGTGTTGTCGCTGGGAGGTCGATGTTCTGGGAGGGGTTGAAAGAAGACTTGCGACAATCGTAGCTATACCTGCCTCGTGGCACTAATTATTCGCAGCACATGACATTGCTAGTCGTGAATCAGTGACTCGATGCGGAGAAGGCCCTTAGGCGACAGTATCCTTTTGGCTGAAGGTGAATGGCTGTCTGGACCCTTGTCTGGCTTGTGAGCCTAGCAGTCCAGCAACATGGAATCTATCGGGTGAGCCGGCATGCCTATTGTCAGCTATGGGCGGAGTGTGGTAGAAGGAATAGAATGCGTGCAAGGTTGATGAGAGGCCAAAGTGATGCTCTGTGCTCGAGCCCAGCACGACCAAGGCATACTTGCAGAAGCATGGCGTTCTCACCGCATTTGCGAGGCTTGCCCGTTGTGGGGATCCTTCGATGCTCGCCATTTGAATGATGAAAGGTATGGCCTACGTTCAGGAAGTGCCGAGATAAAAAGTCGTGGACTAGGCTCATCACTTCCATGGCCGTTCGAGTTGACGTGCGGCTGCGCTGCTTTGATGTGTGTGCAATGGCCTTTGTCAGCCTACCTAATTCGGATACTCGACTGCATGCACGGCTGTTGTCGTGGATCAGTGCAATCAAAATTCTGGTTTCAGGAAGCCCCCCGGGCCAAGTGCTTGTACGTCGGCGTGTTCTCCCGGTGGCTATCTTTGATTGTGGATGCAACTGCGATACCACATTCGCCCGAATAGTTCGAAAGCAAAAGATGAATTCCAGAAAGCGGCACAAGGTGACCGCGTTGCCATCTCTGGGAAAGACCGCTATACATGGTGTATGAAACATCGATCCTGGCTTGAGACCATTCATCGTTTGATAGGATCGCCAAGAATGAGGCCGTTGGAGAAGGAGAGAGGTGAGGTTCATGGTCTGACGGATCTGCTTACCTGAGCAGATCTTTGGAGCGGCGTTGACTCCGATGCGCCCTGATCTTTCCACGTCCACGTCACGCCAGACTGCTTTCCCTCCTAGGTACTCACCAACACCACGCTACACGCCTTCGCAAGCCAACTCGCGCGCATCGACTGATCCAGGACAATCTGGCTCAGTGAAAGAATCTCTCAACCTTCCACCAACCGTTACATGCAATCCGAGTCCCAGGCGCTTCCCACAACAGCAGCCACCGAAAACTCGCCCCAAACCCCGAAACCTACCTCCCAGCATGGCATACACGACTGCGATGGCAAGCCGAAAGGCAGCCTGTCTCCAGTGGACGACGCTGGCACAGGGCCGCGAACATCTGCCGAGCAGCTTGCCCCTGACGCGGCACTCGCGTCTGCGTTGCAAGGTCCAGTCGCACCAGCATCTCCTGAGAATCGAAGATTGAATTCGCGAAACACGCCCTCGCCACCAGCATACAATCGCATAGTAGAATACGAGCAAGCTGCGGTAGCATCTGCCCGAAAGAAAGATGCAGGACCTGTATTTGAAGTGGTCAAGAAAACGCGTAGTCCGAGTGACAAGCGCTCGCCAATCCAGGACTTGCCGAATGGTAAGTTGCGTGTGCAAAGGAGGGCCAGCAGAATACCGCTGACATGCGGGCAGAGATCTTGACGCACTCGCTGGCGCACCTGACGCCTTCCGATCTGGCGTCCATGTCTCTCGTGTCGAAGCGATTCCATGACTTGGTGACCGGTCCCCACGCGTGGCGGACTGCTTTTGCGCACTACTTCCCTGGCTCGGACTCTATCAACGCAACGCAGCAGGCCGAGTCCGACGATGACCAAGCAATCGTGCGATCAGAGAAACGCGCGTTTACGCGTCTGACTGCGCTCGCATCTTGGAGAAGCGAATACATCATGCGAACACGCCTTTTGAGGTCTCTGTCTCGCGGCAAGCCAGTCCCAGCTCCAGCATTTACCCACACCCTACGGTCGGGTCATGCTGCTATCGCCGCACCAATCACCATGTACAGTTCGCAACTGCTGACATCAATCAATCACCTGCATGCTACCTATGGAACCGGGCTGAACAAGCGCTTCCCGAGATTTGTTCACGGCGCAGACGACTATGGCACCGCCACTAGCAGTGACCCCAGCGCCGCCAAAGTCGATCAATGGGGACTATCTGATCCGAACATGTTTCTGCAGTTTGCGGAGCGGTTTCCGGGAGACTCCCAGTACGGTCTCGGGCCTGGTGAAGTTGTAGGCGTGCCGAACGTCATGGATGTGAGCCAACCATACGGTATGGTCTTTGGTGAAGGATCTCCGGGAGGCATGATGTACTACCGTTCTACTGAAGAGATGCGTGGACGATTTCTGGCGTTCTCCTCTGCGATGTCGGTGCCAGAGCTTGGGATACCAAAGATTCTATCGTCCAGTGAGGCCATCACCTCTGTCTGGTTGGCAAAATCTCCTGCGATACCGACATTGTCCGAGGGCATGATTGGAATCCTGTGTGGATCCTCTCTGGGTGTGATCACCGCCTACAGCCTTGGGTCTATCAACGCAGGCAACCAGCGTGACCAGCGCTTTGGACGCGGCGAACTGACCGCTCGATGGGTGCTGAGTCCAGGAGTTCCGATTATTGCAATCGCGATCGACAACGAGTACAGCCTCAAACGCTACGTCCAAAACCGCATATGGGCTGTGGTACTCAATGCTCTCGGCGAAGCCTTCTACCTGACCAAATTCCCGAAGCGACCGCACATCGATCGGAGCGCTCGGACAGATGACGAGATGATTGAGCGCACTGCTTGGTCTTCCGGTCGCAGCGTCTACTGGAATGCGGTTGAGCCAAGTCGACGTGTTGCAAAGCTTGATCCGTATGCCGATTCTGGTGTGGACGGCAGCTATTCGCCGCGTTCGTCTTGGAATGGCATGTGCCTCAGCAAGGAGCAGACCAAAGCTGAAACACGCGAGATTGAGGACTTTGCTTCTCGAAAGCCTAAAGATTTTCAGAGAACATGCGTTGGCTGGGACATGCGCAGAAGGCTCGAAGTCGACTTTGCGGGCGATGACGGCAACAATGCAGGCGAGAACGTGGTTGTTTTTGAGTGTGGACTGGAAGATGAGAGCACGCCGCTAGTGAGGCGTTACACGCGGTGCAGATTTCTACAGAGAACATCGACGGACGCTGCTTCCACGCCGCCACTGACCGCCGGCAGCACGGAGCCGTCTACCCCGCCGTCACTTTTTGGTGGTGCTGCATCGCCGATGCTAGCACCTTCCTCGAGCCTCTCCTTCGACCGCCTGGAGGACAGTCTTTCGCGGGCTGACTATGACGGATCTGCCACACCTCGCCAAATGACCGAAGAGTGGCGCACTTCCGAGTTTCTTCTCGGTGGGTTGAAGAATGTTCAGATGTTGACCACCGCCATCGACAACTCGACGTTCGCGACCCAGACGATGTCTGAGGATCCCCTACTGGGCTTCTCTGGCATGTCCACTGCATCGTCGCCTTCCTCCACCCCGATGTCAGCTACTGAGCCAGGGGTGAACGCGGCGGACGTACCTGGTCAACGTGCTCGACTCTGCGCAGTTGGCACAAAGCTTGGCACGGTCATGCTCTGGGACATGCGTGCGCCGATATCCAGATCCGTCGAGACAACGAACACACTGGAGCCCGTCAGGATCATTTACACAGACTCTCCGCAGATCTCTTGCTTGGCCCTGTCCTCTCTATACCTCGTCCACGGTGGTAACGATGGTCTTGTCCAAGCCTGGGATCCCCTGGCATCAGACACGCAGCCCATCAGAACGCTGAACTCACGCTTCTCATCTCGCGCTCGTCGCCGGCTGGTCCAAGCTCAAGCGTCTGCACAAGGCGTTGGCATCAACATGTACGCCGCTGGTGCGTTGAGTTTGGATCCAGATCCTACAGTACTCCGAGGAATGGTCTCGCTTGGCAATCAGCTTCGGTACTGGTCTTACAGCTCGTCTGCGGCCGATCAATACAAATCGCACAAGCGTCGACTTCGTCGTTCCGAGCGAGGTAGTAATAATGGGGGCGAGCGCTTTTCTGGCGCCACACGAACCAATCTCAAAGACTACATCGCCAATGAGCAATTCGAGCTCGATCGCGAGAAGCAGCTGCGCCAGAAGGACGCTCAGCGCTTCGCGGGTCGCTTCGGCACTGAGCTTCTGGATGGCAGCGAAGAGGAGATGCTTGCTTATGCAGCCATGCTGAGTCAAGAAACGTTGGAGCAAGAGAGTAGACGTCGAGCATCAGATGCTAGCACCGCCATCAGCACTGCAGCCAGCAGCGTCGGTCAGAGCAACTGGGCAACAGCTGATGCAACACCAGCGACGCCCTCCCCTCGCGAGTTTGCACCCAAGACAGATGATGAGCTGGATGCCGATATTGCTGAGGCGATTCGTCAGAGCTTGGCTACATCTCCTGGAGGCGGATTCGACATTCCCATTCGTCATGCTAAGCCCAAGCATAAGAAGGTGTCGTCTGCGAGGTCATCGCCGCGATTGGTGGGTACGAGCAAAGAAGCTGACATGAGTGATTTGGACTTTGCTTTGCAATTGAGTTTGGCTGAGGAACAGAGTCGGCAGTCTTTGGAGGAGAGTGAGCCCTTTCCAGGACTGCCGGTTGCGTCGGGTCGAGGCAAGGGAATGGGCAAGGGCAAAGAGAGGACGTAGTTTGCAGTAGACTTTCGATTCACAACAGGCGATTCGTCTCGTTCATATTAAATAGATACTCTACTATAGAGATTCTGGAGAAAACACACTTCCAACCCTTTCTGTAGATTTGGTTTCATACGTGCCAAGGATTTCGGTCTTGCGGAACATCCCGCAGGAAGGAGCATCCCAAAGCTGTGACGAAGACAACAAACCTCGCCGCCAACAATACTCTCTCCCTCGACACACCCACACCACAATCACGGCCAGAGCATCGTAACACTCACGCTGGAGCATGTGTGGCTTTCTCTTCTTTTGATACCCGCCATAGACAACAACGCCAACCGCTGAACCACGTCTCTTGAGCCCGGCCAAGTCTCCTCAACACCGCGTTCGCACACGCGACACTCCTACCCTCCACCCATCGACAACACCCCCTCCCCCACATCAATCTCGTAATCATGGAGGCTGCGGCGCTCAAGGCGCAGCCGGCGGATACGACCATGGAAGACGCAGGAAAGGTGGAACACAGCTTGGGCGCAAGCGTGGACCCGCCATCAATAAATTGCCTGGACGGCTGGATCGAATCGCTCATGACATGCAAACAGCTCGCCGAGGAAGATGTGCGAAGACTGTGTGAAAAGGCCCGCGAGGTGTTACAGGACGAGTCGAACGTGCAGCCTGTGAAATGCCCGGTGACCGTCTGCGGTGATATCCACGGCCAGTTTCACGATCTGATGGAGCTGTTCAAAATTGGAGGACCGAACCCGGATACCAACTACCTTTTCATGGGTGATTACGTCGATCGTGGATACTTCTCCGTCGAGACGGTGACCCTGCTCGTGGCGCTGAAGATTCGCTACCCATCACGCATCACCATTTTGCGCGGCAACCACGAGAGCAGACAAATCACGCAAGTCTATGGCTTCTACGACGAGTGCCTCCGCAAATACGGCAACGCCAACGTCTGGAAATTCTTTACCGATTTGTTCGACTACCTCCCATTGACCGCGCTCATTGACAACCAGATCTTCTGCTTGCACGGAGGTCTGTCGCCCAGCATCGACACGCTCGACAACATTCGCGCGCTCGATCGCATCCAAGAAGTGCCGCATGAGGGACCGATGTGTGACCTTCTCTGGTCTGACCCGGATGATCGATGTGGATGGGGGATAAGCCCAAGAGGAGCTGGGTACACTTTCGGGCAGGACATCAGTGAGGCGTTTAACCACAACAATGGTCTGACGCTCGTGGCTCGCGCGCATCAGTTGGTGATGGAGGGATACAATTGGAGTCAGGATAGGAACGTGGTTACGATATTTTCAGGTGAGAACTGCATTGAGGGTAGAGGGTTCCTTGCGCAGTGTACTGACTACCATCACAGCACCCAACTACTGCTACCGCTGTGGAAATCAAGCTGCCATCATGGAGATAGATGAGCACCTCAAGTACACCTTGTAAGTCTCGAAGCTCCGAAATGTCTTAGATTATCGCTAATAAAGCCAACCCCAGCCTACAATTCGACCCCTGCCCGCGTGCTGGAGAACCAATGGTGTCTCGCCGCACACCGGACTACTTCTTGTAATGAGTCAATGCCGCAACGCAGGAGGAGACGAGACGACCAGAGGAGGTAAAAGTATGACGGAACTGCTTGATCACTCGAAAGTCCGTCCTTGCGTGGTTGACAGGCGATGATGCACGAGCAATGGCGCGATCGCTCGCATGGATGGCGTTCCTTGTTTCGTGTGCCGAGCTAGACGGATGCGCCAGGTAGCAACCATACAGATCTGAAAGAAGTCCTATTTTCGTACGTCCTCTCGTTCTCGTGGATCAGGATGGAGGTAGGCGTGTGATGGGCATCCCTCGGGATCATTCACGCTTCGAAGCGCTTTCTGACAGGTTCCGAGTATCCTCTTGCTCCGCCTCTTCTGTTTCAATGCATCACCTTTCCAATCAACTCGGCATATCAAATCCATGAATCTGCAATTATCACGGTCAGCTCGTGTTGACATTTGCTTTTACCATGCGCTCGTATCGAACTCACCTTCTCCGCCCACCCAACCCACTCTCCCAAACCCCTTACGAAAACGTCCTCGCCACCCTCACTCGGCACGCTCTCATGTCCCCAGACTAGGATATCCTCAAATCTCCCCTTCTCCTCTACGACTTTCACTTCTGCGGGCAGCTCCTCTTCCTCCTCGTCCTCGTCTCGCGGCATGTGGATCTTCGGTTTGGTCGGCAGGATCGCGTTGGTCTTCTGCAATAAGTGTCCTGTATATCCCGCTGGTAAAGGCAGGCGTTTCGCGAGTAGTTTGCGGCCGCGAAGGTAGACTGTTGGGACTTTGGTTGTAGTCGCTGGTGTAGGCGTGGAAGTCGAGTCGGTCGTGTGGTCTGTGTTGTCTTCGGTTGACTCGATTTTCGAGAGATGCTTGGACAGGACTTGTCGTCGTGGGTTCCAAAATCGTTTGCTGATTCGCATGGGACCTGAGTGTTTGATGCTGCAGGGAAGGATGTTTGGGTGGAGCAGTTTGGGTTGCGAGGATGACGAGGAGGGGAGTATGGCGAGCATTGTGGATTTTGGTGGTTTGCGATATGGTGTATATGTTCGTTATATGTTGTCTGGCTTGTTGGAGGGAGACGCGCACTCACGCGGTGGACGTGGAGTGTCAGCGGATCCGCCATTGGCTCGGTACTACCCGGCGCTAGCTCATGTACCTGCATGATCAACGACACCTCGTCCAAGCTCCACTCGTTTCCTCAAACAGACATACCATCGCATATACATCGATACTCACCACGGTCGGAACCAACCCGTCCAACATCGTGGGCGGGCGTTACCTCACATACCTCGGACCGTAAATCGATGCACGATATACGATATGGTGAGAGAGACAGGCCATCGTGCCTTTACCTGGTATAGAGACGCATGCCCTTGGGAGGACTAAAAGCGCCATTGGACTGGCCAGATCACCTCACGTAGCCATGATTGATGATACTTGACGCTCGAGCTGCGATGAGACTCGTTTGAGCTTCATCGCGAAGTGATCATGAAGTGGTGCTACTGGCTGCAGCTGTCCACCAACTCATACTGCGGCCATCGTTTCTTGACACACTGAGCATATCCCAGGACCCGGGAGGTGCCTGAATCCGACATATTGATACTCTGCACAGGCAATTCGGACCCGTCATCGCTTGACCGAATGGAGTCCATTACAACAGCCTAACAGCTTTACACACCATCTATGGAGCCGGCACTGGATATGGCAGGACTTCCTTCTACCGTATTTTCCATGTACACGGAAAGCAGAACCTCTTCGCTTTGAGCACGGCGACCGCCAGAAATTGGTCGCCAGAAATTGGTCGCCAATGCCTACTCCAAGTCTGTCGTCCTCCGAGGTCTGCCGCCGAGCTTGCTGCGCGAGAAAGTCTCGCGGTACATTTCGCTGGTCGAGGATTGAGGTACTGAGCTTCATGAGATCTTCAGTAGTCTATACTACTACTCGATCGATAGTCTCACGCATTTCCTCCACGGACCCAGATTCGGCGGCACGTCTGCATTAACGGGCAGTGTAGCCGACCGCAGACTCCTCCTGGATGTTCTCGATCCAAGTCGTCGTCGGTTGAGCTGGTTCGCTGTCCACCTGCCGCTTGAAAGTGGCTGTATACACGGACAGGCTTCATGGAAGGCCTTGTTGAACCGCTGCTACCTATGCAGAAACCTGCCACCTACTCAGGAATTCGAAAATATGCCCCATATATAGAATTCCACAAAGCAGCGAATGAGGAGTTCTCAACCACCCTGTCGGAGCCGACAATCATCACTCAACCGTGGAAGTCGCACGAGAGTGTCAAGACTTCCGGTGCTGGTGCTTTGGACTTGCTCGACGTCGCGTCCGAGTGTGCAGATCACCTACTTGCTGGTATCGGCACCACGGCCGACACATCGATATTCCTGATCTGGGCAATCTCGAGGTCACAGCACTAAGCACTACAGCGTCGCCTGGCTGACGAAGTTCGATCACTGGCAGAAGATGATCTCGAAATCGATGTACCCACACTGGATGTCCCAGTCATCAAGGAGATTTTACGACTGTACTCACCACTACCCGCATCCGAGCCGCGCCCGCTTGGAGTCGATCGTGTTGTCGACGGATACACCAATCCAGTCAGCACAACCATCAGCATGTCGCCATACTCACGGCATCGCAACGAGGAGGTACTCACCGATGCGTTGACGTTCAATCCGGATCGCTGGCCGGAGAGCTCAGTGGAGCAACTGGCGGAAATGAATCGCTGGTTCTGGGCGTCCCCTTCGTGTGGAAGGATGTGTATTGATCTGCAGTAAGTCAAGCTCGGCGGTAAGCATCAACTCGCGTGTTCTGTTTCGCCAATGTACAGCACAGCCTAGCCATGGCCGAGATGACAGCTCTGGTCGCAGCTGTATACCATGAGTATACGACATCGATTGCGCCGGGCGTTGAGACCAAGACTCCTGCCATCTCCTCAATGTTTGAGACGTTCTACGATGAGACGGTGCCGGGGATTGCGGAGTATACTTGCATGATCACGTTTAAGCGGCTGGTCATCGATCTCATTTGCTACTCCTTCCGCGACACCTCTGGAGTGCGTACATGAGCTAGCGCCAAATCTTTCACAGCCAAACGATGACCAGCCAGAGCTCAGTCTTGGATCTCCCAAGTCTTGATCCTTGAGCTCATTGTCTTCGTCACATGACTTCAACAGAGCGTCGCCGCGTGCAGTGCCAGTTGTGGGACCGAAGGCGTGGCTCAGGTACCGCCCAATCGAATCATGCCACTGGTCAGGTACGGTGCGACGGTACTGCAGTCAGCTGTTCTGTTGTGTAGCGTAGTGGAACCATCAAGCTTTTCTGAATGAACTACCTGAACATTCGAGAGTATGTTCGAACTTCGAACCAGGGCTCTTGCCGCTTTCTCCCACAGTCTGGCTCCGTCGTCAGACGAACAGGCATTAGGAGCGGAGTCGGCTCCACTTCGCTAGATCAGATCTCTCATCGGCAGCTGGGGGATGATCTTTGCGATCTCTCTGGAAACCTGGAATTCAACAACGAACAGCTCAAGAGGATCTCCCACCGTCGCCATACTACAACGAGCGTTGGCGGACATCAAATATACCGACTCCGTGCCATGCCGGAGTAATCGCACACTCGAATCCCGAAGCCATTCCATTCACGGCGGATCGATGACGATATCGTGTCAGAACTTTGACCGGCATCCTGCGAATTGGGCGGTTGCTTCACCAATATCGCATCCTTCTATATCAAAACTAGGACTCGCGGGTAGGGTAGTATTTCATCCCTCGCCGGCATCCGGTCCGGCGGAGTTATGCCGTCTGGTCTGGAAGCAGCACGAGGGAAAAAAGTTAACGTCGTCACGATAGACTAAAATCAATAGTGAGAGACAAGCCGATCCTCTTTCCCCTCAACCATCTCCTCTCTTTGTTTGCTCACGATCCCGCGGGTCTGATACTTTTGCTTTCTACTCACCGTTATGCGCGCGTCCATTGATTTGTAGATATACACTCCATCTCGCCCTCGACCGTCATTGCGATTCCCCGAGCCATTGGACCAAATTCCGACAATCCCCCGCCTTCGCGACACCTCACCTCGAGGACCCCCCACCACCATGACCCTCACCGACAGCGCAGCGGCGCTCGTCAGCTACGCCGGCTCCTTCGCTTTCCCTCCACTCCTCTCGCTCTCCCGCGGCGCGATCCTCTCCCTCCTCCGGAACATTCAAGTCGGATCGCTCAAAGTCACCGATTCCGATGGCAGCATTACCCTCTGTGGGACGCCTCGGCGCGCCGGCGAGGTGGCAGACGAGAAGACGGTATACACAATCCCACACGCCGAGTTGAAGGTCCTCAACGACCTCTTCTGGGTGCGACTGGCCCTCTTCGCGGACATGGGTTTCGCCGAGTCCTACATGCTGGGCGAAGTGAGCTGTCCCGACTTGACAGCCTTCTTCAAGCTGTTCATCGTCAACAAAGCCCACCTCTCCAATGGCACGACCTTTTCCTCCAACCTGGCCGGTCGCCTCTCCGCCATCATCCGCAAGACCAACACCCTCACCAATGCCCGTCTGCACATCTCCGCGCACTACGACATCTCCAACGACATGTTCGCCGCCTTCCTCTCCCCAGACATGACCTACAGCTGTCCCGTCTGGCTGCCCCGATCCGATCCTCAATCCACGCAAGAAACGCTCGAAGACGCACAATACCGCAAACTCACGCGCTTCATCACCAACGCAAAAATCAAGTCCTCCGACCACGTCCTCGAGATCGGCACAGGCTGGGGCAGCTTCGCCATCCTCGCCGTGCAAAAGACTGGCTGCCGCGTGACATCTCTCACCCTCTCCTCCGAACAAAAAGACCTCGCCGAGTCCCGGATTCGCGAAGCAGGCCTCTCCGACAAAATCACCGTCCTCCTCTGCGACTACCGCAGCCTGCCCGTGCCGGCAGAATCCGAAAAATACGACAAAGTCGTCTCGATCGAAATGCTCGAAGCCGTCGGCGCCGAGTTCCTCACCACCTACTTCCGCTGCATCGATCAACTCCTCAAATCCGAAGGCGGCATCGCGGTCTTCCAATGCATCACCATGCCGGAGTCCCGCTACAAAACCTACTCCGCCTCGGACGACTTTATCCGACGATACATCTTCCCCGGCGGACATCTCCCGACGATAACGCAACTCCTCACCGCGATCCGCACCGGCTCCTCGAACGCGAAAACCGGCGTCGAGCCCCGTCTCATACCGGAGAGCATCGAGAACATTGGGCCCCACTACGCGAAAACCCTACGTCTCTGGCGACAGTCTTTCATGCAGCAATTCAGCTCCAAGATCCGACCGGCGCTGTTGAAGGAACACGCGGCGGGGGAACGAGGCGGCAAGAAGATGGGGGACGAGGACGTGGAAGTGTTCAGGAGGAAGTGGGAGTATTATTTTGCGTATTGTGAGGCGGGATTCGCGACCAAGACTTTGGGGGATGTGATTTTGACGGTGGGGAGGGAGGGGGCGGTGGAGATGATGGAGGATGTGCCGTTGTAGGAGCGGTTGGACAGTATTGTCAGAGGGGACAAATGGCCTTGAAAAAGTTGGAAGATGTGGGGATTTGTGGGGGCTGGGATGCTTTCGTTGATCGGTGTGACTGCTGGCGACTTGGTCGTTTCTTGTAGATGAATGGTGATACCCTTCTCGTGCGAGGTTGGTGGAGGACGATGTAGGCATACCATTATAGATAGATGGGATGGGACTACATGGACTCAGAACTGAGCTGAACCCATCTCAGGACACGGTTCTGTGAATATAGTATCCTTTTGACTGTAAATATCAATGCTACTCAATCCCTCTACTTCCTCTTCGTCCTCTTCTTCTTCTTCTTCTTCGTCCCCCCAGCACCACCACTTGCGCCAACCCTCTCCGTAACCGGCAACTCATCCGCAAACTCATCGTCCTCCTCCCCATCAATCAGATCCAAATCCCCATCACTCTCCACCACCTCCTCCTCCTCCTCACTCTCCTCCACCTCCACACTCTCCCCCCTCCCCCCTTTCCCCCCTTTCCTCGCGTGCCCAAAAACCTTCCGATTCTCCACCTCAAACCCCACCTTCTCCTTCCTAAACAACGCCATCGTCGCCCTCGCATCTTCAATCGAACTGTGCTCCCCCGTCTGAATCACCAATCCCAACTCCGCCTTGGCCAATTTCCGCAACGCGGGGGGTTTCCCACGACTCTCGACTCTATACTTTGCATACCGTGATGTGTCCCGTATGTCCCGTTTCGGATGGCTGAGCATCAGGACGTTCAGATCGTTGCGCACCGCGTGGCCGACGAGGATCCGACCTTGGAGTAAATTCGCGACGTCCCGCTGCACGACTGAGAACGGTCGAGCGAAGGGGGCGAGCATGTGGTGCGGTTGGATCCCCGAGACGTGGGTGCGGTAGTCTTGCACGCGCATGCCTGGGGGTGGGAGGACGTAGGAGTCGTAGATTTGGTGGCCGTGGAAGTTGACGAGGGAGGCGCGGGCGAGGAGGTTGTCGGTGTGAGGGGGTGGACCGGTTCCGACCATTTCGCAGTCGAGGGCGAGGAATTTGCCGGGGGTGTGGGTCGGGTGGTGGCCGATGTTGATGAGGTCGGTTGGGGAGGTGAGGGTTGTGGTGGTGGTGGTGGTGGTGGTGCCGTAGGCGGCGGAGACGTCGGCGGCGGGGATGTCATGGTCGTGGATGAGGCGGGAGGTCTTTTGGGCGGTGGTTGTGGGGGTCGGGGTGGAGGTGAGGGCGCCCATTTTGGAGGGACGTTTCTTGCGGGGGAGAGAGGTGATGTTCGCGTCGGAGATGGTGAAGCGGGATTTCTTCACTGATGAGGGAGGTTTGGTGTCTGTTGTGGTCGGTCTCTTTCGTTTGATGCCATTGCTCTGTGTCGCTGCTGCTGTGATGTCTTTGACCTTTTGCTCCTGTCTCTTGCCCGCTTTCAATCTCTCCTGTAGAATCTTCCAGTTGCTCGAGATTTGGCTGAGATCGGGACCCGCCATGTCGTGTGTTGTCACAGAGAGGACATGTCCAGAAGATGTCAAATTCGGTCCAAGTCGAAGATTGTCGATCGGACTTTGGGAACTTTTTGCGGGCTCCAAAGCCGATCGGGAAACGGAGTCAGCTCCGTCGCTCCGGTCGCATCTTTGGAACTCCGACGACCAGGTTCGATTCCACGTCAAACCATCGCCAGAATCGCGAAATTCATCAAGAATCTCATCACTGTTGGACAATCATCATCTTTCAGGACATCATGGCGCCTCACGGTGATAATAAAAACGGGGCAGACGATGTCAAACCGGAGAAGGGCATGGCCACGCTTTCGACGCTGAGGTGAGTGCTGGGGATCACATGCAAATCGCTGGGGTTATACGACTGACATATCGAACAGAATCGGCACCAAGGCCATGGTCGTGAAGGTGAGTGAATATCATGTCGCTGTCGAGAGGGAAGCAATCCTTTCCTCACAGTCCTACTGACACTCCATCAGGGCGAGGAGACACGCAAAGCAGAGATTCTATCCATGCAGACAAGAAAAGGCCTGCCCTATTTCTACGTCCATTACGAAGACTTCAACAAGCGTCTGGATGAATGGGTCTCAGCAGAACGTCTCGACCTCACACAAGAAGTCGAGTGGCCCATCCCTGAAAAGCCCGACAACAAGACCAAGCAGAAGACGGCCCAGCAGTCCAAAAACCAACAGCAATCCAAGACCGACTCAAAATCACAGACGAAAGCCGGGCAGAAACGATCTCGAAGTGGTACTGCCACACGGGAAGCTTCCATCGCGCCAGATGTCCCGGCAAAGCTCTCTCGACACCCATCACAAGCAGGCGGAAAGGAGAACCGCGACCCTCTCCCCACCATCGCGGTAGAAGATGTCGAAGGTGGCACTCCCCAGCCTGACGATGAGTCTGCCGTGGATCTCGTCGACATGCAAGAAGCAGCCGCATCCGCCAAAGCCATTCCCGACACGGTCCCCTACTCCCGCGAAGAAGAAATCGAAAAACTCCGCACCGGAGGTAGCATGACCCAAAACCAAACCGAAATCAGCCGCGTCCGCAACCTCGAACGTGTCCAAATGGGCATGCACGAAATCGAGCCCTGGTACTTCTCCCCTTACCCCGCCGAGTTCACCGACTGCGACATGGTCTACATCTGCGAATTCTGCCTCTCCTACTTTGGCAGCAGTTTCCAATTCACCCGCCACCGCAAAAAGTGCGAACTCTTCCACCCGCCGGGGAATGAAATCTACCGCGACGACAACGTCTCATTCTTCGAAATCGACGGCCGGAGACAGAGGACGTGGTGTCGCAACCTCTGCTTACTGTCAAAACTCTTCCTCGACCACAAGACGCTCTACTACGACGTCGACCCCTTCCTCTTCTACTGCATGACCACCCGCTCCGAACATGGCCATCACCTCATCGGCTACTTCTCCAAGGAAAAAGAGTCCGCAGAGGGATACAACGTCGCCTGTATCCTCACCCTCCCCCAACATCAACGCAAAGGCTACGGCGCCCTCCTCATCCAATTCTCCTACGAACTCTCCAAAATCGAAGGCAAACTCGGTTCCCCGGAGAAACCCCTCTCCGATCTCGGTCTCCTCGGCTACCGCGCTTACTGGCAAGAAATGATCGTCGACGTCCTCCTCGAGCGGGAGGCGGAGAACCCCGGCGCGACAGGCGGGATCGCGGTGGAGGAGTTGGGTGCGACACTGGCGATGACGACGAATGATGTGTTGCATACATTGCAGAATCTGAATATGTTGAGGTATAGTCAGAAGAATCATGTGATTGTGTTGACGGATGCGGTGGTGGCGGCGAGGGAGAGGAGGAAGGAGAAGGAGAGGGTCAAGGGGAAGAGGGTTATTGAGCCGGAGAAGTTGATTTGGAAACCGCCGGTTTTTGCGGCGAGTGCGAGGACGTGGAATTGGTAGTGTTAGTTGGCGAGGGGATGGGATGGGGTAGGTGGTCTGGTTTGGGAAAGGCGTTTTGGTTGGGGAAGATACCCGTGATATGGATGAGAAGACTTGATATGAGAGTTGTGGACTTGTGCTGTCGTGACCGTGAAACATCATATGCCTGGTTACCAGCTTTGCGCAGCGGTAGGAGGGTTTGCGCATGGCTTTGGTGCTGCTGTCGGTGCGACGTGAGCTTTGAGCTTGCTGTTGCTGTCGTGTCGTTCCTTCCTCATCTGTACTTTCCTCATATTCACGCATGGCCATCACCGCTCCCGCACCTATTGTCGACCTCAGTCTTGACCTCACCTCCCGGCTTGATATTCATCCTGCATGTGCACATGTGCACGCACTGCGAACATCGTGCTTGTTCCTCTCCTCGTCTGCATTGATATCTGGTGCCTCTTGACTCTTTCCGACGCTGTTCAGCCTTCCAACACGAAGTATCACCGACACTGGTAGGCTCACAACGGTATTAAAACAGCATCGCACGTGGAGGAAATTAGGAAGTCCTCACGTCGTTTAACGTCGCCATGTCAGGATTTTGCCACGGATATCAATGATTGTGTCCAGTTTCGAGGACGGCATTTGATGACATCGTTTTACCTTCTCGTGTGGTGCTAGGTGGGCAAAAAGCAAAAGGCACTGAGCTTGGACATGGCTAGCATCGTCGAGAAGAGGAAAAATAAAGTAAGGTCGTACCAGGGCTCGAACTTTTGGGCAGTTAGTCACCAGTGATTGAGGAGCACGGGAATTCGAATTTACCCTGGGTTCCCTGAAGATTGATAAATTCAAAATCAGATGTGCTCACCACTACACTATACAACCAGCGTAGACGGTGTACCGATGGTGCGCAAGGAAAAATTAGTAAATATATCGCTCAGTTGGTCCGAGATCGATCACCACGTCATCAATAGCCATTGTGCTTCTGGCGACGATGATGCTGCTCTGACAACTGCACGAGGGTGTTCGCAAGATCCGATATACTATTCCAACAAACTCTCAGCTTCATAGAACAACTGTGTTGAATACAATTCCATTTTATCGTATAGCATATGTTCAGAGGCAAATTCCCACCTTGGCTCCGCAATAGCAACTCTGTCGCTGCGATACATCGAACTACAACAACAATGCCTCCACGAACACGTCAACCCAAAGCTCCAGCAACTACTCAATCCACCTCATCGCCTCCACAGTCTCCGCCATCCGACACCTCCCCCAAACCCAAACAAGAACCCTCCCCATCACCACCCAAAGCCCTCTTCCCCACCCCCGCCCTCACCTCCGTCCTCACCTTCGAACCCTACAAATCCATCCTCCTCCCCCACTGGCGGTTCCGCACCGCGCCCATCGCCCGGGTATCCTCCACCGACGCTCAAATCCGCCTTTGACCACTACGTCCGGTGTGAGGACCTCGTGGGTGCCGACATGGCGCGGAAATTCATCCAGATGGGGATGACGCGGGCGAGGCGGTATGCGAATTATAAGGGGGGGAGGAAGTATGAGAAGTCGGAGGGGGAGGGGGGGAGGGTGAGGAAGGGGAAGAGTGAGGGGCATGAGGGGAGGGAGGAGAAGGCGGCTGCCAGTGAGGTTTTCAAGGGGGTTTGGAGGGCGTGTATTGAGGATGAGGGGTATGTAAGGTTGAAGGAGGTGTGGAAGAAGGAGAAGAGGGAGTGGGAGAGGGGTGGTGGGAAGGTGGAGGGTAGGGTGAAGGAGGAAGAGGGTGGGGAGACGAAGGACGGTGTCAAGGTGGAAGAAGATGATGATGATGATGATGATTGATGAGTGGTAGATGGCGGTGATGTTCGTTGTCGAAGTAAGACAATGATGACGATTGATGGTATGGTGACCGAGTTGCCATGATCCTTGAGCTGGTACGTGTTGATACGCATGCTCATCTCGCACATGGCTGATCTGGCGGAAGGCAAACAGCAATCTGACATTCTGCAACAACAGCATGGGAAGGACATGAAAGAAAGCGGTGCATTCTGTTACCAGCTGTTCCGCAACATATTCGCCCGATCAGCGACTGTGATCCACCGCTGGGTTGAATCTTTGCATGCATCCTCTGATGGCAAGGTCTGTATGCGTTTCGACTTTCATTGTCGACGTTTCCGACCATGGATACATCCACCCCGTTGGAAACGACGTATGGTTGAGATCGTGGAATCTATTCTGATACGGATGTGACGGTTGAGTTGCGTCAGCCAGCAGGGTCAAGTTCTGGCGTGTTTGCTGGAGAAGCATGGGTGTCCTTTCCATCGAAGACATGCAACGGAGACGACTGCGAAAGGGTTTACAACAACAACCTAGTCCTCACAACGATATTGTTTGTTACAGAAGATAGCTTCGTAGTAGACTTCTTGGTTCGAAATAGACTGAGGAAGTGCTAGTGCTGAGCTGACGTCGTGTATATCCTCTGTGGACGATGCTTGGCCGATGAGTCCTCACATACACAGATTTCTTCACAACATCTCCTCTTGAAGTCTAGAAGTGTACTCAATCACTCATTCCAGCAATTCCATTTTCCATTGGATGATTCCCTCCACCACCGACAGCAGACTTCCCGAACTCTCATCGACAGCCAAGACACTTCGGACGCTCCCGATACCATGTGGAGCAAGGGTCAAAAGTGCCTGCATTATTGAAGAAACCTGAGACACCACACCGACCGTGGAAACATGCCATCCGATCATCCTTGATTGAAGCGCCACCCTGCGTCTGATTGCTCACTGACCGCTTATTCAACAGATAAGAACCTCGGGCCCGATCAGCTTTCACTGCACCTCTCCCAACACAGCAACCGCCAACATGGCCGACCTCAAGTCCTTTGACCAAACGAAGCTCAAGGCATTCGAGAACGCAGCCGCCGGCCACGATGGCGTTCTCCTGGACGAATCAGGCGAGCTCGTCATCAAACCATGCACAGCGGAAGAAATCGACTTCTACCAAGAAAGCATCTCACAGCATCCCAAATTCTACGAATTGATGCCAACCTTCATGGGAACATTGAGTCTCGGAGCACCCGCCCAAATCACGGACCCCACCGTCGCACAGGAAGAACTCACCCAAGAGCAAAAAGACAAGACCCTCCTCCACGGCAAAGCTTTAACCACCGAGACCGCCATAGTACTGGAGAACCTCGAGCATGGCTTCAAGCAACCCAACGTCCTGGACCTCAAACTCGGCTCTCGTCTATGGGCGGAAGGCACCAAACCGGAAAAGGCAGAACGACTCGACAAGGTTGCCGCTGAAACTACGAGCGGTTCCCTCAATTTCCGCATCGCTGGCATGAAAGTCTGGAATGGCCAAGGTTTCGACGTCTACGACAAATTCTACGGACGCAAGTTTGGGAAAGACGACGTCAAAGATGGCTTTGCCGCGTTCTTCGGCAGTTTGTCGGCGGGTGTTCCTAAGGATGACGCTCGCTTGCTACTCGAGACGATCCTCGCGGACATCACGAAAGCTCGTCACAGCTTGGAACGCTCCGAATCACGGATGTACGGCGCGAGTATTCTCATCGTCTACGAAGGCGACAATGAAGCGCTGGACACGATCATGAGAGGTCCACCAAAGGCTCCTGGAGGCGACGAGCGAGCTCCCACCACTCTGGAGGTCAAGCAAAGCCAGGAAGAAGACGAGGACGAAGATGAAGACGCTCCTCCGGTCGCTCATCGGGTCAAGATGATCGACTTCGCACATGCCAAGTGGACGCCAGGAGAGGGACCGGATGAGAATGTCATCAAGGGACTGAAGAATATTGAGGATCAGATGGACACGCTCATCGCCCTGTTCGAATAAGATGGTCCCGGCACGATTGTAGAGGTAGAAAGAACCATCGCAAGGTCAATGGCGAGCGTGAGATACCCAATGTATAATTAGCCATCTACTCTTGAATGCCAAATTCCTCGAAAATCGCCTCGTTGTGCTCCCCCACTGCTGGGATCGGGTCCATCCGAACGTGCGACCCATCTGCACCACCTGCGGGCTTCAGCGCGGGGATCGGTCCGTTCGGAGTATCAACCTCCGTCCATCGCTCCCTCGCGGCGAGTTGAGGATGATTCCACAGCCCAGGCATATCCGTCACCCTCGCATTCGCAATCCCGGCAGTTTCAAGCTTCTCAACAACCACCTCAGCCGGAAACCTCGAAAACACCTCCTCAATAATCCCCTTCAACTCCCTCCGATTCTTCGACCTCAACGCCGTCGTTCGAAACCTCTCATCGTCAATCAACCCCCTCCGCTCCAACACCTCTCCCGCGAAAATCATCCACTCCCGCTCATTCTGCATCCCCAACATCACCGTCCCTCCCCCACCCGTCTGAAACGGTCCATACGGATAAATCGAAGCATGTTCCGCGCCCGCCCGCGTCGGCGCCGACGCTCCGTCGTGGGCGTAGTACAGGGGAAAGGACATCCACTCCGCCATACTCTCCAACATACTGACGTCCAATCTACAGCCCCGACCGGTGTTTCCGCGCTGGAGGATCGCCGCGAGGATGTTGTTGAAGGCCGTGACGCCCGCGGCGATGTCGGCGATGCTGATGCCGGACTTGGCGGGTTGGGCGGGGGAGCCGGTCACGGAGAGGAAGCCGGATTCGGCTTGGATGAGGAGGTCGTAGGCTTTTTTGTCTTTGTAGGGGCCCGTGCTGCCGTAGCCGCTGATATCGCAGACGATGAGGCGGGGGTGGTGAGTTTTCAGGGAGTCGTAGCTTAGGCCCATGCGTGAGGTGGCTCCGGGGGCGAGGTTTTGGACGAGGACGTCGGCTTTGGTGAGGATTTTCTTGAGTGCGGTGAGGTCGTTTGGTTGCTTGAGGTCTAGGGCGAGGGACTCTTTGCTGCGGTTCGTCCAGACGAAGTGTGAGCAGAGTCCTTTGACTCGCGAGTCGTGGTGGCGGTTGAAGTCGCCGAGTCCGGGTCTTTCGATTTTGATTACGCGGGCGCCGAGATCTGCGAGTTGGCGGGTGCAGAAGGGACCCGCGATGGCTTGTTCGAGGGAGACGACTAGAGTGCCTGCGAGGGGGAGTTTTGCTGCGGGGTTCTTGGAGGTTATGGGTTCTGCTTGGGATCGCTGAGGGCTTGTGTTGAAGTTTCGACGTCCACACGTATTCTGCTTGGCTACCTTGATCGGGGATTGGCGTTGTTTGGTTATGCTTTGTCGAACCCCATGGCTGCGTCCAATGATCCGGAGACCATGAAGACGCGGAGCAAAATAAGGAATCGACATCTGGTTGAAGCTCCGAAGACAGATGGCTAGGTTGTCACTCCGTCTAGTATACTACCGAATCCTTCAACGTCATGTGTGAGTGTAGATGTGGAGCGGTGTCCTCCAGACATGCTCCAGGGTCTCACTCTCCGCACTCGGCGACAGCTTCCTACACGTTCAAGTCAGATGGCAAAAAGGTTCAGGCACATCTTTGTCTCCCAAGCCGCCAGCAGCTCGGCGCTCAGGACAGCTTGACTTTTCCATAGAGTCAGTCGATGTCAGTCATTCCTCGTGCATCCTGTAAGGGCGATGTTGGCGAGAGGAGGTAAGTAGTGGTGAGAAGGACGACTCTGTTCAAAGGCAGGAGTCATTTAAGGTTCGAACTAGCTGTTTTTCGCCGGACTTTTGCCGACTCAACAACATGAGTTACATGACATTGTTCTTGTGCTCCATCACCATAGTTGTTGTTATTCCACGAGCTGAAGCGCCATCAATGTGATGATCAATGTTCCAAACTGACAGTGGATTCAAGATCTCCGTGCTCAGTCGGTGTAGTCGAAGACATTAATCATCTGCTCCGCGTCCAGCTGAAAACGCATTGATTGGAAAGACGCCAGTGAAGGAGGATACTTGCATTAGAACACGCATTTCTGGCCACCTGGACGATTGCTGTTTGCGCATCTCGATCTGGCTCTCTTCAAACCATGGCTCTTCCCGGACTTTCTCTCCCAGGCTTGAATCTGCCGCAAACATCTTCTACACCATTGGCTGACTCGAAGAATACCATCCAAGCATCACGCGTGGAGGACCTACCATCACGGACAGAATGGCGTTTCGAAGTGGCCTTCTCTCAACAGTACAGCATCAAGCTGGAGACGGGTCATGCGGAAATGTTCGGGGTCGAGCTCGCCCTCAAACAGGTCTACACTTTCTCGGGCTTCAAGGGCGCAATCTTCACATGGCAAGGGTGTCAGCTGGAAGTGACAGGCAATGCAGAGAGTGAATACATTGGGCAGGAAACCGACTACGCAGTGGAATGGCTGAATGTGCACGGCATGCTCGACACTCTTCGGTCACAAAATCCGACCGATGGGCCGAGAGTGCTTGTGGTCGGTCCTGACTTTGTTGGCAAGACGAGTCTCGTGCGGAGTCTCGCAGCATGGGAGGCACGCAGCGGGTATATGCCAACTGTGCTGAACCTTGACCCTCGAGAAGGCATTTTGGCACCTCCGAGTAGTCTCACAGCGGTCACTGTTGATTCACAGTTGGAAGTAGACAGTGGATATGGCATTCCGTCGTCGTCAGGGCCTACACTATCACCTGTGAGAACGCCACTCATCTACCACTTTCCTTACGCCTCTCCGCTCGAGAAGCCGGAAGTCTACAAAGCCGTCGTTACTCGCATGGCACTCAGCGTGATGAACAAGCTGGAGGAGAATCAAGCGACGAAGCGAGGCGGCATCATCGTCGACACACCAGGCACACTGAACGATCCAAGAAGCAACTACGATCTCATCGCTCATCTCGTCTCGGAGCTCAGCATCAACGTCATCCTCACACTCGGCTCGGAACGATTATCGAGCGACATGACCAGGCGATTCGGCGGGAACAAGACACCGGATGAAACTGTCACGGTGCTGCGGGTCGCCAACCCAGGCGGAGCGGTAGAGCTAGACCACGAGTTTATGAAGCAGCACAATCGAGAACAAACCCGCCAATATTTCTTCGGACCCGGCAATACTCTGAACCCTCACTCTCAATCTGCCTCCTTCGCCGACCTCGACCTCTTCCGTGCAAAGTCTGCTTCGGTAGCAGCGTCGGAAGACCACGGCTTCGCACCGGGAGATGAGAACGATGACGACTTCGATGTTCCATATGCGAGTAAACCCAGCGGAGGCCAGAACACGACGTTCGAGCGAACGGCTCCGACTGCAGCCATGACGGGAAGTCTGGTTGCAATCAAGTTCTGCCCTGGAAGCAGCGAGGAGCATGCTGTTAGAGACAGTGCGGTCATGGGCTTTCTGTACGTAGCGGATGTTGATGAAGCACGGAAGAAGGTTCGCTTCCTGGCGCCGCATCCGCAGCGATGGGGTGATCGGGCATTAGTTTGGGGACATGGGTGGCCGGAAGCTGTGGCGGATTTGGTGGCATGAGAGATAGGATCAGAAGGTATTCGAAACCTATCAGTATGGAGCGATCACGGAGTATTCAAACTTCAGAACAACGTCGATGGCCATCGGGATGTAGCCCGGTTAATGAGCTCAGCATGGCTCCATGCAAGTGGAATCGTAGCAAGTGACGTCCTGAATCAAAAGCACATCAAAGCTCGTGCCACTTTGATAGTCCTACCCGAATACCGTGTCATGCTTTCAAATGTCATATCGGCTCATCGACATCGCTGGCAACGCCAAGTCATAGGCCATGTTAGGGTTCTGCCAGCTTAGGGTTGTGCTAGCACCTGGTCTGAATCTTACACCCCTTCCCTCACGTCCATTGTATCTCTTACATGTCACCTCGCAATGAACGATTTCCTCGTCTTCGTAATTCTGCTGCTTAGCTTCATCGTCCTCGTCCTAGCATGGTTCGCCCTATCATCCTGTCTGGGCGATGAAGTCCGAGCAGCCTGGAGCGGTCGGCGATCCAACAGTTTCCCACCAACAACATACGGCCTGCAATACGCACGATACATGAGCCACTCCGGCGCGCTGTCCGAACAAATCGAGATGCAAGACATGCTTACCGAGCACGACGACATGGAAAGATTCTGATGCTGCTCGATGAAAATCTCAAAATTCTACATCTTTACTCGTAAGTTTTCCTCCCTCCCTTTGTGCATCCTGATCACCCTCCAAAGGCGGCAGTGAGAATGGCTTGATCACAAACTTCCGCCTGCTGACTGTGAATGCCAGATCCTCGCCGAGACTGTTACCGGCTCCCGCTCCACCTTCTCCTCGCTCGGTGTTGATGGGTAGCTTGTGCACTTTGACCATGCCTTGTGGTTGCTCATCATTGCCGCGTGCGCCGCCGCTTTCAGCGAGGGCGTTGGAAGAGTCCATGAGATGCGGAAATGGCGTGAGTTCGATGACTCCGTCGCTGATGATCTCCATCCATCGGACCAGGCCGGAGTGACGAGGGTAGAGCTCGAGTGGCAGGGTGATCATTGCGACTAGGCGATTGTGGTGTTGTCGTAGCAGTGCTCTTAGCGAACGGAAGAAGGCCAGGACTTGGTCCGGTTGGCTGGCGTTTGGAGGATAGAGTGCTGGGCTGAGGAGGGAAGGTACGACCAGGCGATGGATGCTGTTGGAAGGAGTTGCAGCGAGGCTCCCTGCGAGAGGTTGAAGGATGTTCTCGAAGGTTGATGTCAAGGACACCGGGATGTGGTTGACTTTGGCACCGGATGGCACTGCCAGTCGCTTCGTGAGGTCAAATGTGTGGCAGAAGGGCGAAGCCGCTGGGAGACCGTCTGGCGCCGTAGCTGCACTTCGATCGGGAAGAGCTGTACTTACCGTCAGTCATGAAACGAGGACGATTCGATAGGCAATGTCCATTTCTTGCACTACGTAAAGCAGATATCTCGAGGAGACACAACGCACCTCTTTCTCCGGCTTGTCCTAGTCTCTCGTACCTCCACGCAATCTTCATCTTCTCCTCCTCGGCGACACTTTTCCCAGCAGCCTTGTCCCGACTCCTCTCCTCTGCCACGCCCGGCAACTCTCTTACCCATCCTTCTCCGGGTCCTACGATGTGTACATGGTGCTCTTGACAGATGCCCTCTGCCGCGAAATAGCGAAGTAGCGTTCCCGAGAAGTCAGTCGTACCGCTCTCTGAGACAAGCAAGCTGGAGCCAAGAGCGAGACCTGCGTGCCCCCCAAGCAGGCTGTCGAGGGATGGGGTGCCGGTGGATGTAACGGCGTGCGATGTCAATGGCGAAGGCCGGACGCCGAGAGTCACTGCGACTTCAGCGGATGGCGATGCGACTGATGGCTTGCCGACAACGACATTGCGTTTTCGAAAAGCCATGCGCGGGGTGTGCTTTTGGAGGAGGATGTGACGAAGTCGAAATGATCTGGAGTTGAAATGGTTCGGACGAGATTTAGCCGGTTCTCGACCATCTCGACGCGAGACGCGGGACGCGTTTTACCCGTACGGTTATCTCTCCCAGGCTCCATTTGACATCACTTCATCTCGAACATGATTTCACCAACTCCGCGTCGACTGCATGGCACGTTCGGGATGAAAGATGGACGAACGAGTACCGAGCTCGTCACCCTCCCGCGGGACAAAACGAAAGGCTGATGAAATGCAATCGCCACGTCGAATCCGGGCTTTACATCAAGACGTTGTCAACAAAATCGCCGCCGGAGAGATCATCGTCGCGCCTGTTCACGCACTGAAGGAGCTCATTGAAAATGCTGTCGATGCCGGTGCAACCAGTCTGGAGATTCTGGTCAAAGAGGGTGGCCTGAAGCTTCTCCAAATCACCGACAATGGCTGCGGCATCAGCAAGGATGATCTGCCCATCTTGTGCGAGCGCTTCACCACTTCCAAGCTGACGGCATTCGAGGATCTACAAGCCATTGGGACATACGGTTTCCGGGGAGAGGCTCTCGCCAGTATCAGTCACATCGCTCATCTGGCAGTGACGACGAAGACGGCAGATTCGAGCTGCGCGTGGAAAGCGCACTACGCTGGTGGCAATCTGACGCCCGCAAAGCCCGGTCAAACAGCAGTCCCAAAGGCATGCGCAGGCAGGCAAGGTACTCAAATCACCGTGGAGGACCTCTTCTACAACGTCCCAACCCGCCGAAGGGCTTTCCGCTCAGCTAGTGAGGAGTACGCGAAGATTGCAGAACTGGTCGGCAAGTATGCTGTCCATTGTCAAGGTGTCGCCTTCTCTTGCAAGAAACATGGAGAATCTGGAGCAGGCGTGGCGGTGCCGGCAGATGCAGCCATGCGTGATCGTGTTCGTCTCATCCACAACAGCGCAGTTGCGAACGAACTCATCGATATCAAAGTCGAGAATGATCAATACGGGTTCAAAGCTGAAGGTCTTGTCAGCAATGCCAATCACAGTGGTAAGCGTACCACGATGTTGCTCTTTATCAACCATCGATCGGTCGATTCGTCCATCATCAAGAAAGCGGTGGAGCAGACGTATCAGGCGTTCCTGCCCAAAGGAGCCAAGCCGTTCCTCTACCTCAGTCTAGAGATCGATCCTGCTCGCGTGGATGTCAATGTGCATCCAACGAAACGCGAGGTCAATTTCTTGAATGAAGAGGAAATCGTTGAGCTCATCTGCGAGGACATCCGCACGAGTCTGGGAAAAGTGGACACAAGTCGAACTTTCATGACACAGAGTCTTCTGAGTGGTGCAAAGATGCCTGCCATCGCCAAATCGAACACACTGCCGGAGGTGAGCTCGACTTCTGCGGCCAACTCATTTCGACCGCCGACGTCGCAGGCCAGCGTGAGGAAACCATACGAGAACAACTTGGTACGGACTGATGCAAAGGAGAGGAAGATCACTGCGATGCTACCTCGTGGGCAACGACCGTCCTCGCCATCACACGAAACCGCCTCTGATGGGATGGACTATGAAATCACCGACAAGGAAGCAACGATCTGCCGCTTGACAACGGTAAAAGACCTCCGAGCTTCGGTGAGAGAAAAAATGCACAACGAGCTCACCGATACTTTCGCCAGTCACACTTTCGTTGGCATCGTCGACGAATCGAGACGCATCGCAGCGATTCAGGGAGGTGTCAAGCTCTTCCTCATCGACTATGGCCTGACTTCTGCGGAATATTTTTACCAGCTTGGTCTCACCGACTTTGGTAATTTTGGTTCCATACGTTTCGATCCTCCGCTCAAACTCAACGAAATGCTTCAGATCGCTGTCGAACAGATCAGAGCGCTGGAGCCCCATGTGGAATGCGATTGGAATGAAGTCGTGCCAGCGGTAGCCGACCAGCTGATCACCCGTCGAGCTATGCTGGCGGAGTACTTCTCGCTAGACATCTCGCAAGAAGGTGAAGTTCTCGCCATTCCCTTATTGGTTAAAGGCTACATGCCATCGCTGGCTAAGCTCCCGAACTTCTTGCTGAGACTAGGCCCTCACGTTGACTGGACGGATGAGAAGACGTGCTTCCACAATTTCCTGAGGGAGCTGGCTAGCTTCTATACTCCCGAATCGATGCCACTCCCATCCCAGACCGACGCAGACGAGGCAGATGTTGCCGAGAGGCGGCGACACTTGCATCGCTCGGTGGAAAACGTGCTGTTCCCAGCGTTCAAGTCGAGACTCGTTGCAACTCGAGGCCTGCTCAAGGGCGTGATCGAAGTCGCGAACCTACGCGGTCTCTACCGTGTATTCGAACGCTGTTGACGACCAGGGCGAAACCTTCGTCCTCCGCCTGGACTTGCACGCACGCCTTTCCACGTGTGGCTTCACATTGCTTCTGCTCCACGCGATGGTCAGCCGTTTACTGGGGTACTTGAACGCAAATACCGGACCTGTGGAGTGCAGGAGTGGCTTTTAGTGCACTAGTCACTGTTGAAGCTACGTTGACGTACGTGTGAAGCATATATTAGCACATATACTGAACTCTGTACAACTCCTCACTTGTTCGGCGAGTTCCTAGTGTCCCTCGGTACTTTCGAGCGGATGTCGACCCCCATTCGTCAGAAGGCGTTTTGGGCGTTCATCCCCCAACGTCACCCGAACATCCCCTGTGCCCTGACCGCGCAATCCACACTGACCCCGCGCTCGAAGCCACAGGTTCGAGACCACCTTCCTATCGAGGCTCCAGCAATTTTAGCAAAGCTTGAGCGATTGTACCACCAGCGCCGGCATCGTCACCACCAATCGCGATGGCTCCAAATTGTCTTATTACTACTTTTAGATAGTGCGCCGTCATTTCAACCGCTCGGGAGTTTGACTTTTGGCTGACGCCGGCCAGAGCTGGTCACATCCAAGCAGTAGGCAGCAGCACCGGGAGCTGTTCCCCCATCGACATCGCCTGAACGCAACGTGGAAAATCACGCTACTTTCCTATCGGAAATTGCTTTGCAGATCTGCTATGTTGCTATGCAACACATCTCCGATGGAGTGGTACGTCCCAGCTTGCTCTTTGTCCGCCTGTCCTTGTTAGTTGTACGCAGGTCCAATTTACTATGGACAGGTCTTCCCGGACCCAGTTCCGATGAGCATGCTGCTGCAAGACAAGGTCTCTGTTAACCAGAGCGTATGCAGCGTGATGGCGTTCGCCCCGCCATCAGATAATTCTAGAGGATGGCAGAGTGCGACTACCCCAGCGCCATCGGCTGTCTTTTAGTCTGGATCTTGCTGACCGGCGGCATCAACCGTCACGTTACTCAAATTCTCTGGTCGATCACCGAGGCGCAAAAGCCCTCCACAAAGTGTAAAAGAAGCACAACCGTCGATCACCTTCCTCTTCCGCCACGATTTGGCAGCCCACCGAGGCACATGCAGGATCTTGCAACAGGGTTATACCTCATTCGGACTGGCAGCCTCCGCTTCTCCATGGGCTGTCGAAGTCTAATCCCTCATCCCCGTTTCTTGGGTTGCCCCCGTGGGTCGTACTCGTTACATCGGGAAACCAATGACAGGGAACGCATTACGCGCAGTTCGTTTCTCAACAGGTGTCAGGCAAGGAGGCAATCTACCGATGATTGGGCGAGCCATGGCGAAGTGGAAGAAGTAGCGCTGTCAACGATTGCCTGCTAAAAAGTAGGACTTTCTTTTCGTGATGGCGATCTACCAAGTTCCTCGGCGGTCATGGTTGAAGTGAGGCTCGATCTGACGATCATCGCCCCCGGCCGTCTGTGTGAACTAATAAGTAGCCCGGTCCATCTCACAGATTTGGTTTGATTTTCTCCACCTCACCTCCCAACAATCGATCTACAGGCACATTTCTCAAGATGAAGACTGTTATCGCCTCCTCCCTGCTCCTCGCGGGTGCCTCTGCTT
The DNA here is from genome assembly GCA_000223825.2 of Zymoseptoria passerinii SP63. Classification (NCBI taxonomy): domain Eukaryota; kingdom Fungi; phylum Ascomycota; class Dothideomycetes; order Mycosphaerellales; family Mycosphaerellaceae; genus Zymoseptoria; species Zymoseptoria passerinii. The sequence goes on along the minus strand of AFIY01000003.1, from coordinate 19,675 downwards.
TCCCTTTCGTCGCCACTGCCGATGGCGTCGACTCTTCTCTCCTCAACGCTGAGCGTCAGCGCTTCAGAAGACAACAACCCGGCGTTGGTCCTGGGTCCGCCGCCCAGTGCGCGTTCAACCCCAACCACCAGCCCGCCGCTCCAGTGACTGCCCAATACCCAGTACGTCTGGATGCGCGCATCATGTCCGCGTTCTCGGCTGACCTCTTCGCAGTACAACAACGCAAAGGACGGCAAGAAGGGTAATGAGAAGGGAGGCTTCCTCGTCCCAGCTCCTGGCGACAGAGCCCACCGCTTCATCGCACCGGATTACTCCCGCGATATCCGTGGACCTTGCCCTGGACTCAACGCCGCCGCAAACCACAACTTCCTCGCCCGCGATGGTATCACTACCTACAACGAGCTCGTCGACGCTCAGCAGAACGTCTACAACGTTGGCTACGATTTGTCCAATCTGCTTGCTATCCTCGGCTTGACCCTCACCGATGGTGATCTCGTCACCGAGAAGCTCTCCATCGGATGCGACGCCACCACCCGCACGTCGTTCAACCCAATTTTGACCGGATCCGAACCTGGTCTTGACGGACACAACAAGTTCGAGGCCGACTCTTCGCTCACTCGCAACGATTACTTCACGGGCAACGGCGACAACTTCAGCTTCAACGGCACCCTCTTCGGCCACATGACCAAGACCACCGGCGGTAACTACAACCTCGAGGGTTTGGCCCAGTACCGCTACGAGCGTTACCAGGAGTCCCGCCGTGACAACCCCAACTTTTACTTCGGACCCTTCAGCTTGCTGCTGTTTGGAGCTGCGTCTTTCTTGTACGAGTTGATGGTAAGTACTCGAGGAGGTGTCAGGTCTGCAGCGTGGTGCGACACAAGTCCATCCGCTGGTTGACAGCTTGAAACCGCACCTAAACTTTTTCGCCCGAGCTATAGCTAACCTTCTTCACAGCCATCTGGCACTCGTGGCTATGCTCCTGACGTCTACACCATCTCGTCGTTCTTCGGGGCTGAGCAGAACGCTGATGGTAGCTGGAGATTCAACGGCAAGGAGAAGATCCCGGACAACTGGACCAACCGTGTCGACCCATACGACAACAACAAGGTCGTTCAGGAGATCTTTAAAATGTACGCACTTCGACCAGTCGAGTTTGGTGCTGGAACGGGCTCAGGAAGCTTCAACGGAGGACTCAACTTCCAGACTCTGATTCAGGATGGCAAACTGAGCCCATCTGACCCGAAGGCTGTATCATGCGCTCTGTACATGCTGGCCACCGAGCGTGTGCCGTCGTACTTCAACTCGGTCGTTACACCAACCGTGGAAGCGCTTTCGTTTGTCGCCACGAAGCTCTCCGGCACCAGCTTTGCCAACCTTGGCTGCCCTCGCCCGCTTACCAAGTAGGCGTTACCCAGGCACGATGAATCTATGATAGGATGAGGTCATGCATAACGGGACAGTCGCCGTGGCATGGGACGGACTGGAGGGATTGCACCAGAGCGAGTTTCATTATCGTACATGCTAGTTTGTTCAGCTGTTGCATAGTCTGCAGTACTATATAACAATACAACACAACATTCTTTGACTTATCTCTGTGCCCACTTTGAATCGTCGTAGAGGGTTACATCAGTGTTGGCAGAATATATGGTGGACTCATCTCGCTCAAGTCCAGACATCCTGATCAAACGCGTCGAGCTGTAGCCAGCCAATTCGTCGCGACAGACGAATTTTCGACGATGTGACCGATCAGCTTTTTGACAGACGGCCCATCCTCGCAAAGCCGTACATTCATTATTCCGGGCAGTGTAAAGGAATTGACGACAGGGAGTTCAGTCGGAGGTGTTCGGGTGAGGTGAGTTCAATGGCCGTCTGGCTGACTAAGTCGGTAAAACCTAAACATTCCTTGAGCACAAGCTTGACGACCATCCAACTTGCGACAACTTCACCAACGAGTCCACTTTCCTCAATACCCGCCCATCAACCGCCACAATGTCCGACGCACAGCTCTACGAAGAGAGCTTCACCGTTAACACCCTCCTCGACCAAGCCTACGACCGCGTGCACCGCATCATCGGCACGAGCAATGACTCCACCACCTCATACACGCTCGACATCAACTGCGAACTCTACCCGCTCGTCGTTGGAGAGGGCTTCACCATGCTGCTGGCTTCGACATTGAACTTGGATGGTACGAAAGATGAGGGTCAGGGCTGGAGAGGGAGGTCGACGGGTTCGACGCTGGCGGACATGTGGGATTATGTGTGTTATGGGAAGGTCTACAAGGTGGAAGATCCTGAGGATGGTGACAACATGTGAGTTTTGGAGAGTCGGTGGACACGGGTGCGCATATTGACTGGTAACAGCAAGGTTTACATCTCGTTTGGTGGACTCCTTCTCAGTCTGAACGGACCTTACAAGAAGCTCTCGCCTTTGAAGATCGAGTACGTCTACATGCTACTCAAGAAGTAGTAGCGGAGGAGCATTCACGGGAAAGAATACACGGTGGCCTTGCCTTTGCTTGAGGATAGTCTTCACAGACACAGGGAACAGAAAAGTCAATTAGCGCGGCGTTCGGTGGGGTTTGGGAACGAAGCACTAGAGGTTTGGAAATGCCAGCTCACGGACGGCGCTTCGTGGGTATCATACACTATGGAAAGCCATGCGTCTCGCTTTTCTTCGAAGACTCATTCAGCACGTCGGGAAGTCCAACCTCCGATGAAGCCTCGACACGATCTCAATGTAGCCTGGATCCGTCTCCATCGTGACGAAGCCATGCCTGATGAAAAAGTCTAGCAGTACAAGCGCGCAGTTGGGTTTGAACTTGCCATCTCTCATCGCCTCCTTCACATCATCCACTGCCATCAACTCGAAGCTTTCCACTTCATCGTCTGAAGGCTTCGGCACCACGTCTTCCGCCAGCTCCAGGTCATAGACGTATTGGCATTCCGGCTGGAGCAGCTTTGTCTCTCCTCCAGCTCTCGCGTCACGGATGTGGAAGTATGTGACTGTTCCCACGGCTTTTGCATTCCTCCGCACAATCTCCTCGGGCAGACTGGCCTCCTCAGCTGACTCGCGAACCAAGCTTTCGAATGGCGACTCGCCGGTTGCAATGCCACCTGCCACGGTGTTGTCCAGCATTCCTCCATAGGTCTGTTTGTTGCCAGCACGTTTCGGTACCCAGATTTTCGTCTCCTCTTTTGCTTCATCTGTCTTGCTCTTGACATAAGCCGTCATGTGGCAGCCGTACGTCACAATGCCAAATAGAGCACTTGCTGATCTCTCCATGCTGAACAGTAGTTCTCCCTTGGGTCCATATACAGGATACAGCTCATCCCTCCACTTTGACAACACTTTAAAGTGACCCGTTGCATGCATTGCACGTATTGTAGCTTCCACCACTTTGCTCCTCTCCTGTTCCGTTGTGCCCGTCACCAGTGTCAAACTCCGGTCCTCATCGCTAATCTTCCAATCCGGCAGTCCTCTGAACACTTCCGCGACAGACGGAAGAATGTATCCAAGCTCTGTTTCCGGGTGATCTTTGACATATAGAGCAAAGTAGGTGTTGATATGGGCGAAGAAGAGCTTTGGATCCGTTTGGTAGTACGGGAAGTTGTCGCATTCGTTGACCAGATCGAGGTTTGACTTTGGACCAGAAGGAATAGGCATTGGCTCTGCGTCTTCTAAACTGATCGGTCCTTGATGTTCTTGTGCATCCGGATCGGCGGAGTCGCCAGTCTGTGGTCGGCGGTCTTCTTCATCTTCTGATGTTGCAGCTGGCCAGCTGGGCATGCGTGGGAGCTCTTTCGGGATGAAGTCTCGCAGACTTTGGAGGTTGAAAGCCATATTGTATGTTGTGGTGCTGAGCTGCTTTCGAGTGGAGCTCAATGCACAGGGCAATTTCGTCTGATGTTTGTTGCGTGTTTGCTGCGTATGCACGACAGCAATCCAATGAATGTAAGCTGACAGCGGGGCCAGCTGCGCTCGATTCGGGCGAGGTTAAACTTCGGCTAATGGCACCAACTTTCATTCACTCACACCCACACTCAATCTCGAACTTTCCAAGTCTTACTGGATTTGACAGGAACGCTCGGCCGTCTAGACCGTGTATGTCGACTCCAGGTCAGACTGACGATAAGATGTACGCGTGGCACGGTGACATTTGAGCCTGCCGCTACCACTGCCGCGACCAGTTCAACTCCATTCGGTCAATCATATACACGTCCATACGGAGCATCCTCAATCCACCATGTTCGGACTCATCATATCAGGTCGCCCAGTCGACGCAGCACCACAAGCGATCACAGAAACACAATATGCCTTCAGAATACCGCCAGCTCCAGCGTTCAGCCATATTGTAGTCTTCATGCTGCCAGGAACTCAGCTACCACCAGGAACCGCTGCGACAGTTTTCGTTCAGGTTCCGCCATCGCAAGAATTCAAGTTACTCGGAGGCATTGGGCCCGGAAAGGAGAGCGCCATCTTCAAAATAAATGGCTTGAAATCTGGAGGGATGGGTAACGACGTTATGATTGACGCTGCCTCGAACGGAGCCGGGCCCGGAGACATCGTCGTGGGTGTTTCGATCGAACCCGAACAGTCGGTTGCCGCTCAATTGGCGACTTTACAAAACGGAGGAATGGCGAACAGTAGCCAGCAGACTTCCACAGCACTCGTCCGGACGGATTCTACCTCTGGTGGCAGGGCTTCGACGAAAGTGCTCGCGCAGAGGATTATCGGGAATGCTTTCAACTTTTTAGCCTCATTCGGAAGCGATACTGTGCCGCTCAAGGCTTTCCAGGACTGGTGGACCAAATTTGAGAAGAAAGTGGAGCTGGATCCGTCGTTTTTGGAGAGGGCCGACTGATCAGAGGTCTGTGAGATATCGGAATCACAAGCATAATTTCTTTCGTCATCCCCATCCATTGTTCTGGATGGCAACGGTGGCAGTATTACGCTCGTCCATAGGAGGGCAGTACAGTCGGCTTGGTCTAGCGGAGTACGGGTCCCACCACGGTGGTCTCTTCTCTGGGAAAGGCTGAAATTGTGGTGGTCTATTGCGAGCGAGTGAAACGCTCAATGGTGACCTTGAGATTGCTGTCGAGCAGGGAGTTTTGACATGCTATGGAAGCTGCAGCCATGGAGCTCATCTTCGAAAGTGGAGAAAGCAAGCACTCAAGTCGAGCTGAACAGCCTATTGCGAAAGTCCGAAAGACACGGACCTCCATAGCAGGGACAGGATTTTGAGTGGAATGTGAGATGGATCAAAGAGAGCAGAAGTGCAGCCGAGATGAGAACTGTCGAAAATCTAGAATTCGTGGGATATCGCTAGAACGCCAATCTATGACTACAGCGCCATCTACTTCAGCTCCCAGTCCTTGTATGTCCACTTCTCCGTCCTGAAAGTCTGCTTTTGCTTCCTCTGTCCAACAGGCTTTCGCACTTCTAGCTTGCCATTTATCAACAGATTCCTGTACCGATCGGTGAGCAGGTTTCCTTCAGGCTTGAGTCTGCGTAACGAATCCTCGAGATCTTCAGGTAGGGTGACTTCCAATGGTGCTTCCGGAATGGCGATCTGGCCGAATCTTCGTTTTTTGTATTGCTCCGGACCATTGTTCTCATCAGAGTCGGAGGATTCGTCGCCAGCCGGGACCAAAGTGCCAGGACGATTCGCACGGTCCTTTGCCGAAAGCTCTCGAGCGATCTTCTTGATATGCTTCGCCTGCTCGTCCCTTTGCTTCTGCTTCTTCTCCGCCTTCTCCTTCTGCTCACGCTCCTTCCGCGCCTTGATCTTATTCCTCTCTGAAGGAGTCTTCCTCTTTGCGACCTTCTTCGTGTGAATTTCCTTCTCACCTTCCGACTGAATGCCATCCCATTCGCTCTCCCATGCACTCTCATAGTCTGTCGCGAACGCCTCCTTCTCTGCTGCTTCCACCCTTGCGGCCTCCTCCAGAGCATTACGTTCACGCTCCTCCTGTTCGGCCTCGGCTTGGAGCCTTGCTTTCTCGGCTTCAACTGCAGCTGCACCTTCCCGCTCGAACAGAGCCGACCAGTCACCCACCAGAGGGTTGTACGACTTTCCTGCCTCCGGTTTGCGCACGCTCGCAAGTGGCTTACCACTGGCTGTGAGAGGAACGGGTGCTTGCTTCAGCGATTTTGGCGCAACTTTCTCCTTGGGCGGTTCCAGAAAGCTGAATCTGTCATCCATGACCGGCGCAGCAGGCGCATCCCACGGATCGTGCTCCACTCTCTCGTCCAAATGTATGCCACCATTCGTGCCACCCGCAACCATCTTCAGCCGTTGCAGCTCTCTGTGTGATATGTATGTTCCATTCTTCTGCTTCTTGCCGGTCGTGAAAGTCTGCAGTTCTTCGCCCTTGCGCTTTCGCTTCTCAATTCCCGGAACAGCACTTCGCTGGGCGATGATGTCGTCGGCTCGGAGGAGTTTCTTGTTCTTTGGTTTTCGCTCGATCTCTGCATCTCCCAGGATATCGGTGGTGAAGAGCTGATCCGAGGTCCTCTCTGCAATCACACCACCTTGAATGATCTCGTCGCGGACAGTCTCAAGTCCACCCTGAACCTCGCTCAAGTCGACGTTCTTTCGCCATGCCTTTTTGCCTTTGCGAGAAGGCTGACTGTGTGTCGCCGGTGCAGTCACGGGTTTTCCTGCCATCTTCGAGGAGTCTGATGTATGAGGTCGGGCGTGCAGAGTGGATTGCATAAATCTCTAAATTCGAATCGGAAGACAGAAAGTTCAAATCCGAGCGGACTCGTCTCCGCGGATCCACTTCATGGTCCCTTCCACGTGAAAGTGCATACCCATAACCTTGCCCTTGTGGTAATTCATGCACAACTCTGTACCTCACACAATGGCCGAAGAACAACGCAGTCTACGGGCAGTGTACGAAGACGCTGAATCGAGGCGAAATACCATCGAGAGCAGCTTCGACAGCAACTCCTCCGATTTCCAGGACAGCCTTCTCGCCGCCATCAAGCTCTACGAGCAGTGCCTTAAGGTAGCCGACCAGATCTCCCTCTTCAGTCCGAATGAGTCGCTCGAAGACATCAGCTCCATTGATCTGCAATATCTCCTCCTGAACTACCGCATCGCCGAGCTCATCCTACGAATCAACTCTCGAGAGCAACGAAAGGCCAACATCGAACGAGGGCAACGCAGCTATGAGAAGTTCTTGAAGCAGCTGGATAATTACGACATACTCACGAAGGATGATGCGAGACTACTGGAGCAGTACCTTGACTCGCCCACCACATTCTCCGTCGCCTCGACCGCAGATGCCGCGGCAAGACGAGACACAAAGATCAAGCGTTTCAAGGAGGAGAAAGCACTGAGGCAAAAGTTGGAATATCTTCGCAGGAATCCGCTGGCTCTACAAAACGATGACACCGCGTATCGGGACCTGCAACTCACAAACGTCGCATTTGCGACGCATCAATCCTTTGCGGCTCTTGAGTCGATAGCACAAGAGCTGCACATCCTATCACTCGCTCCTCCTCCCCAGGCCCCGTCATCACAACCACCACCGATAGATGCCCGCGAACGTAATGGTCGGGGAGACGGGTACAGCGAACGCCTCGATGCGCCGATCTCCCATCTTTCTGCCGGCATGAAAGGACCTCTCCTTGACAAAAGCGGCAAGCCACTTCGACCATTTACATTGACCGGCAAGAGGACGGAGTTTCGAGATGGTGTTTTCCGGCCGGATCATAGCTTACCCACGATGAGCATAGACGAGTATCTGGAGGAAGAGAGGAAGCGTGGAGGCATGATCGATGGTGGAGGACCACAGAGCCAAGTGACACCACAGGTCGACGAGGACGACTATGATCTGGCGGATAAGGCGACAATGAAGGCAAGAGAGTGGGACGAGTATGTTGAAGCAAATCCGAAAGGCAGCGGGAACACCATCAATCGTGGATGATCAGCCCTGAGCGGTCGGGTTGTATGGTTCGATCGAAGGCCATGAGATTGATAGCGAGATAGCCATACACCACGTCAATCTGTCGAATTGCCCGACCTTCATGTCTTCCCTACTTTGACATGCGTTGCTCAATCATGGAGTGAACATTTGTTTGTGGAGCAGAATCTCCCAAATAATGTCACCCCGCACCACGCTGGATCAACAGCCCCACCAGAGGGAACCGTCCTTCGCCGAGGGAGCGGAGGATGGGCTAGAGACGTTAGAAGGGTCATGTTGGCCACGCCGTGACCTCCTCATATTCAATGCTATTGCAGTCCTCCCGGTTCCTTTTCCGATCTGCCACCAGAAAGACATGCCGCGCGGCCACTCATCATCTGCGCTGCTGCTATAACTCAAATCAAACCTCCTCCGCTTCTACAGCTCGTCCGCCACAGGACCCTGCTCCGACCGCCACGATATCCATATGCACGAGGGTGATGCCCGCCGGAGATGAGTCGTCGACGAACCCGTCACCCGCCGTCGTCCGTAACAATGTCACGCCGGTGAAGGACGAGATCGAGCCCACACAATCGCTCGCAGAGCAATGCGAAAGGGTACACAAGAGAGTCTATGACTTCCTCGAAAGCAAGCCGGCGTCAAGTCGGGTGGAACAGGTGCAGAAACAGACAAGAGATAGTCTAGCTGTGGTTGAAGAGGCTCTGCAGAGGTTCAGGTGGGCATTCACAACATGCTTCGAACCAAGGACAATTAGCTAACGACCCTCAGCCAGGATGAGCTCTCCTTCTCCTACAATGGTGGAAAGGACTGTCTCGTTCTGTTGGTCCTCTACCTCGCCGGCCTCCACACACATTCGAAGCGTACCGGAGCGACTCTTCCACAATCGCTCCGCAGCGTCTACATCGTCTCGCCCAATCCATTTCCCGCCGTAACCCACTTCGTCGAGCACACCTCAAAAAAGTACCATCTCTCCCTAACCTCGCACCACCAGCCCATGCGCGAGGCTTTCGCAGCATACCTTGCCGACAACCCTGCGATACGCGCCATCTTCGTAGGCACACGACGAACAGACCCGCACGGCGCTCAGCTTACACATTTCGACCCGACTGACGGCGGGTGGCCGAGCTTCGTTCGTATACACCCGGTCATCGATTGGCATTACACGGATATATGGGGTTTCATCAGGGAGCTGGGCGTCGAATACTGCGAGTTATATGATATGGGATACACAAGTCTGGGCGGTACGGATGATACGCATCCGAACCCGGCGTTGAGGATTGAGGGACAGGAGGGCAAGTTCAGGCCGGCGTTCGAGTTGATCGAGGATTTGGAGGAGAGGTTGGGAAGAGACCGATAAAGATCGAACTTCCCGTTGTTCCGCTCCAAGTACATTGCGCGACTTGCGCCTCAGTGGCTTGAAGTGGAGGACGTGGATGAGGGCTTGCAGAGGGACCGATGAAGAGATACCTCCATGGTCTTGTGGCTCAAACTGCACTGCATAACTTGCACCTCAGTGACTTGGAGTGTGTAGTATGAGCAGGAGGATGGAATTAGAGCAAGGATCGTATGTATATACGTGGAGCTCAGGGACGATGCTCGAAGATGTTGGTTACGATGGAGATCTATGCTTCCAAGAGTACTCCAGTGGACAAGCAGACGTTGAACAAGAGATGCGTGTGCAATGAACGATGACTGCCAGCTCTCGACCGCGATGTCTTGGTAAGCTAAGATGCGCACGTACAAGGTCAGAGTCTATCGACGAGCGAACCGAAGACGTGAAGGAGCCAAGAGTCCTCCTGTGAGGCCAGCTTCCCTGAGATGACTCGATGTCGAGTCGTTGCATTCGCTTTCTGCCGGATGACTCGAGTACATGTAATCATACTGCCCGCTGCGGCCATTTGAGCCTCGAAGCTCTCCCTGCTAACATGCATTGTGCAATCCGATCGAAGTTTCCCAAACCAAAACACCAGTCAACTTTTGAGCGACAACCACGCATTTCTTCAAGCAGCAGAACCCTCACTCTTCCCTGCAGCACAATTCACGGACGCTCCACCACTGAGCTCAATCTTCTGCTTGTTGTCCTTGCTGTCGATCCATTTTGTCCCTTTCGGCTGGAATTTCTTCCCTGGCTTCTTCGCAGATTGCTCTGCCTGACGCTCGACAACCGGATCTTTCATAAGCTGCTGCCAAAGGCTCTTGTGATGCGCGTATCCTTTCCAGAAGCTCTTTGATAGCTTGTTCTTGCCGGGAGTGGTTTGCAAGTATGTGTGCACCTCTTTGATCCACTGGAGACCAGAAACGCCCAATTGCATGCGATCCTCCACTTCACTGCCAAGCAAGAGGGTCTCGATGTCGTGTTGGCTGAAAGCGTACTTCACTGCCTTTTCCCATTCCTTGCACTCCAAGGCGAAGTCTGAAGCGAAGTGGTAGGCCGTGGAAAGTTCCACAGTGAAGAGACGTTCTGCCTTGAGGATGTTGACGGCATCTTCGGCTTGAGCAAGGGCTGCTCGTGCTGAAGTTGGGAAGAATGGATGACCATCGTATTCTGCGGCGTTGTCGTTCTTGAACTCGTTGAGACCCCATGTGATGAAAGTCAAAGCCTGTAGTATGTCATGTCAGCGTATGGTGGAGATAGAATAAGAGCATGTGGATCAGCCTACCTCTCGCCGCCCATCGCAGACGCCTGTGGTGTCTGAACATGCGGAGCAACGGCAGATGAAGCCATAGTTGATGTATAGATGTTCCATGCGTTGAGCGCGAGTCTTGTACGCGACCTGGGCGCCAATATAATTGCCGAGCAACTCTTCACCAGCCTGGATGTCTCGAGCTGCATGGACAGTGGACTTCCTGAGCTGTGTGTTGCTGTGGAAGTGCACGTTCGGCACGCAAGAATGATTAAGGCGAGAGGCGAGAGCAAATACACCCAAGCAGCCATTGTACAGACGGAAGCTGTTGACGGAGAAAATCTTCATGGCTTTGACTTGCACGCTCCACAGCCCTGCTTTGTCTTCGCAGTCGTCGGGAATGCACACAGCCTGGTCAAAGTTAAGATTGGACGGTGCAAAGTCGCAGAGGTTGTCGTAGACCACTTTTGCTTGAGCGCTGAGCTTGCGATAGCAATTCCATGTAGAGTGCAATTGGTTTTCGGGAATCTCGAGGAGAGGCGCTTCACAAATGATGCGTGTGCCCGCTGGGATGTCGCGAATTGCGAACAGCCCGATTCCCTTGTCTGGAGTCTCGCGCATCTCGAACTGCATGGCGAGTGATGGCGCAGGCAGGCTCTGGTATTCAGTGGATGTGATCGGGGTTGAAGGAATGAATGACGAGGCTGTTGCGCTAAGCGCAGGACTTCTGGAGCCGTAACCGGACGCAACAGACTGCGATCGAGTCGAAGTTGCTGAGACTGCTGCGCTGGAGGTTCCACCACTGGCAGATAGATGTGACTGCGGCGGCGTCGCAATGTTCGGTAGAGTCGATATCGGATTTCCGTTCTCATGAGCTTTCTCGGCGACACCGGACTGCTCCTCGGCGCTCTTGCGAACCGGAAGCTGAACAACGCTGCGATCTTGACTCCGCGGCGCAGCGGATAAGAACTTCGTGTCGAGCTGTAATCCAGAGACATTGGGAAGATCGCGGTCGTCGAGGCTGACCTCTTGCGGAGCACAGGCAGGTGAAGTGTCGTTCTCTTTGCAGGAGTCTGCTTTTGCGCAGTCTGGAGCAGATTGCCCTTCGGAGATGGTCGCATTGCTGGCGGTTTTCGAGTCGATGGAGGGTTTTGACTTCGAGGAATTGACGACCTCGCGCAATGCGCCTTTGAGGTTGGATGTATTTGCCATGATCGTTATGCCGGAGCGATGGTGTTCTATCTCGCTCAGGACCAAATCTGTGATCAGAACGACAAGATGCTTTGAGCAAGACCGAAAGACTCTCTTGATGGATTTCAGTTAGGAGTGGGAGGGCGTTTGTTGCGCTTGTTTTGGCTTGGCGGGCGCGTTTGCTTTTCAGGCAGGAGCGTTAGCCAAGACATATCAGGGGCCGAGGGCGAAGCGCAGATCACAAAGGAGGACGAGACTGAGACACTTACAAGGAATCATGGTGCCCTTAGACGTGGCTATATAGCCCATCCACTGGCCTTCTTCTTTGATCGGACTTTCTCGGCAGCGACATCCGCCTCCCTGGGTAAGTCCATAGGCTGAAAGCCAAACTTCTCGGGCATCAACTGCTTGCCCTCTGTCTCATCCACTACAGCGAGTGCTTCCACATCTTTTGCTAGAGCCGCATTGTCGATGGAGACATCCTGTTGCTGCTTCAAGTCAGGCTGCGCTTCGCCGGTCTCGCAGCCCGCCGCATCTTCCTTTTCGTCTGCTGCATCTTCGTCCACTTCATCTTCCTCCTCATCCTCGTCGTCATCTTCATCTTCATCCTCGTCGTCTTCGTCGTCGTTTGAAGCCTCTGCATCCGCTTCCGATTTGATGCCCCCTGTAGACTCGATGAAGCGCTCGAGATCTTTGCCCATCTTTCGTGAAAACCCACTCGCCTCCACCTCCACGTCCAACCGCTTCGCAGGATCAGCACCCTTCACAGCGTCTTTGAAGTACGGGCCGCGCGCATCCGAGGTGTACTTGAACTTGCGTTCAAAGTACCTCCTGATGCACTCGACGTCTCGGTCGAAATACCACTGCGCATTTGCGTGGTTTGTGCTGACCGTCTGTGGAAAATCGATAAGAACTGGCTGCAGCTCAATTTTATCCCCAATCGTTTTCTCCTTGATCAGAATGTTGAACTCATTGAAATCACCATGAATCAGTCCCCTCTTCGCCAACTGTACGATCATGTCCATGAGTTCGGCGTAGAGCTTGCCAGGATTTGGGATGCTTTCGATGCCTCGAAGCGGAAATGAATCGATAAACTCCATCACAACCGTGTGCCGGCTCCATGCGATGGGTCTGGGCACGTGAAAGCCCTCGCGATGCAGAACAACCATGAATGAGTATTCCTTTTGAGCCGCAAGCTGGGAAAGGTACATCCACGAGCCGGCATGTCGGTTGCGCAAATAGTCGCGATTGGCTTTGACCGTTCGAAAAGAGATTCGACCGAGGCGATGGAGCTTGAGCGCCATTTGCTCTCCGTCGGGTGATGCAGTAATGTACACATCCGCCTCCTTGCCAACGCCGATCTGATTTCCGACGCTAAAGATTGTGTTGCTTCTCCGATGATTGTTCAGGGAGAGATAGTCGAAACCGCCGTATGTGAGGCGGTAGCCGTCATCTGATCGTTCGAATTAGCAAGGACGCGTGACCTGATCATCATATGGGGTGAACGTGCATTTGGTATTCTTGACCTTGCCGATGAGTCCTTCTTTGGCCAAGTTGGAGATGTTCTTGTGAATGCCACTGCCTCCACGAAGATGAGCAATCGACGCTATCAGCGGTGTTGGAACGACCTCATGGTTCTTGCTTCCTTGTTCGACCTAAACCAAACTCGATCAGCGTGTGAATGGCGAGAGATGTGTCATTTCCTCACTTACTGCTGCGAGGACTCGCCAATCGTCATCGTTCAGATATCGGAGAGCGGCCGTATCTAGCTTCATGATCGATGTTCCATCAATGTACAAGAGCTGTCAGTGCTGAAATTTGCGAGTGAGGTCGCTGGCGGCGAAAGTTACGTTAGTCAGGGCGCTCCTGCCCGGCAAGGCTTGGCTGATCCGTGAAGCTAACAGCTGCAGGCGATGATGAACGCGACATCAAACACCGACTCGACTCGCCCTTTCTTCCACCTCCATCGACCTGACCATCGTCACACCTCCGTTCGAACACATATCAATCTCGAAATCCAAAACACCGCGCACTAACGCAGACGGACAGCTCACGATCCGAAATCACAGAGCTCACGCACCAACAGTGTATCATGGCGAAGGAGGAGGAGAAGCCGCAGGCACAGGACAAGGGCAAAGGCAGAGCAGAAGAGAGCAAGCCGACAAATGGTGCCAACGGTACTAACGAGGCCTCTAAAGATGGAAAGAAGGATGGCGACCTAATTATGCCTCCGGAAGAGCTGAATGAGGAAGATCAGAAGCTCAAGGACGAGCTGGACATGCTCGTGGAGCGATTAACGGAATCAGACAAGTCTCTCTACAAGTCGGCCCTCGAAGCTATCAAAACAAGCATCAAAACATCGACGAGTTCGATGACTGCGGTGCCCAAGCCATTGAAGTTCCTCCGGCCGCATTACGATAAGCTCTGCGAGGCATACGAGCGGTGGCCAAAAGGCGAGAACAAGGACTCCCTTGCGGATACGTTGTCCGTCCTGGGCATGACATACTCTGATGATGAAGATCGGCGAGACACCCTCAAGTACCGCCTGCTCGCGCCTGGGACTGACATTGGCTCTTGGGGACATGAGTACATGCGCCATCTCGCGCTGGAAATTGGGCAGGAGTACCAGAAGAGGTTGGACGACGGCAAGGATATCGAGGATATCACGCAGCTCGTTCTCACCATTGTTCCATTCTTCCTCTCCCACAACGCCGATGCCGATGCCGTCGACATTCTGTCAGAGCTGGAGATGATTGAGTCCATCAAGGACCATCTCGATGAGAACACCTACAGGCGCGTATGCTTGTACATGGTCACCATGGTCCCTCTGCTCACATACCCCGAAAACGACCGTTTCCTCCGCACCGCACACGACATCTACGTCCACTTCAAACAGCTCCCACAAGCGTTGTCTCTCGCCATCCGACTCAACGACATGGAGCTGATCAAATCGGACTTCAACGCAGCAACAGAAAAGGCGCTAAAGCGCCAGCTTGCATTCATTCTCGCGAGACAGCGGATATGCTTGGATCTGGAGGGCGAGGATGCGGATGATGTCGAGCTACAGGAGTGCCTCAATAACACGAAGTTGCCCGAGCACTTCAAGTCACTCGCCAAAGAGCTCAATGTGCTTGATCCCAAAGTGCCAGAGGATATCTACAAGTCACACCTCGAATCGAGCCGAACCGCAGGCCTCACGAATACCGACTCCGCACGCCACAATCTCGCTTCCGCCTTTGTCAACGCTTTCGTCAACGCTGGATTTGGAGATGACAAGATGATGTTGGTCGAGGGAGGCGTTAAGCAGAGCTGGATCTGGAAGGTCAAAGAGGAGGGCATGGTATCGACAGCAGCATCCGCTGGTATGCTCATGTTGTGGGACGTTGAGATGGGTTTGGACAAAATTGATGCATACACATACGTGCCAGAGGACCAAATTAAGGCTGGGGCTGCGATGGCGATGGGTATCATGAATTCCGGTGTTCGACTTGACAGCGACCCTACCATGGCACTGCTTGGCGACTTCGAGGGAAAATCGGTCAGCGAACGCGTTTCCCGCATAATGGGTCTCGGTCTCGCGTACGCCGGCTCCAACAAAGAAGATCTGCTCGAGTTGCTCCTCCCCATCGTCACGGATACTGGACTGGACATGCAATTGTCTGCTGTCGCCGCGCTGTCACTCGGTCTTGTGTTCGTTGGCTCGGCACAATCCGATGTCAGTGAAGCAATCATCCAAACATTCCTGGACGAGGACCGCAACAAGCAGCTGAAGGACAAGTGGACTCGTTTCATGACTCTCGGTCTGGCACTTCTGTACTTTGGCCAGCAAGAAGAGGTCGATGTTGTCCTGGAGACGCTCAAGGCCATCGACCATCCCATGTCCAAGCCAGCATCTGTGCTTGCAGAGATCTGTGCGTGGGCTGGAACTGGTGCCGTGTTGAAGCTGCAACAGCTCCTCCACGTCTGCAACGAGCATATCGAGGAGAAGGATGATGACAAGGACGACAAGGACGACAAGAAGGATGGAGAGGAGATTGACGTGGCTGGTGAGCAGCTCGTTCAAGCCTACGCCGTTCTCGGACTCAGTCTCGTGGCGATGGGCGAGGAGGTTGGACAGGAGATGGTCCTGCGTCAATTCGGCCATCTCATGCACTACGGAGAGCCCAACATCCGCAAAGCCGTCCCTCTCGCCATGGGTCTGATCAGCCCCTCCAACCCGCAGATGAAGGTCTACGACACACTATCGAGATACTCTCACGACAACGATATTGATGTCGCCGTCAATTCCATCTTCGCCATGGGCATGCTGGGAGCTGGTACCAACAACGCACGTATTGCGCAACTCCTCCGACAGCTCGCCTCCTACTATCACCGCGACGCCAACGCCCTCTTCATGGTCCGTATCGCCCAAGGTTTGCTGCACATGGGCAAGGGCACACTCACCATCAACCCGTTCCACACCGACCGCTCAGTGCTGTCCAAGGTTGCTGCCGCTGGTCTCTTGACAGTCACCCTTTCTCTCATCGACAACCCGAAGGCCTTCATCCTTGGCGACAACCACTACCTGCTCTACTACCTCGTAACAGCCATGTACCCTCGATTCCTGGTTACTCTGGACGAGGACCTCAAGCCAGTACAGGTTAATGTTCGCGTTGGTCAGGCTGTGGATGTCGTCGGGCAAGCTGGTCGTCCCAAGACCATCACTGGCTGGCAGACACAGTCGACCCCTGTGCTGCTCGGCTATGGCGAGCGTGCAGAGCTGGAAGATGAGGAGTGGATCTGTCTGTCGAACGTGATGGAGGGTGTCTGCATATTGAAGAAGGTCAGTCATTTTGAACATGTGTGAGACAGTTTGACTTTTGCTAATACGTTGACAGAACCCGGAGTGGCAAGCCCCGTAAGGATTGCACAATGGCGACCGTGAGGCTGAGCAGTGGCTTTTGACCGACTACGACGGGGTTGGGACTGGGTTTTATGAGCATGTCTAGGTAGTACATCTAGATTCCGGCGTGACAGACGCTGGTGTGTGGCTGCAGGCGCTTTGGCAGCACTAGACGCCATACAATCAATTCGCAGCACTTCCTTTGTCCGTCCTCGTTGTGAAGTCTACCCATGTCTGGCTTTCCAGTTGATCTGCTGCCAACATGACCGAAATGATGTCTTCTCCCCTGTCTAATAGTCTCCTTGCCACACAAGATCATATCCCCAAAAAATCAACTCCGCTATACTTTCTAAGGATCCTTTCTACTCAATTGACCACATCTACAGTCACTGTCCATTAACACGATTCTACCACGATCTATCACCAAACAATCTACTACCTCAACACCCGAAAGATCGGATACTCATCCCCTTCCTCCAACGGCACCAAATTGAACGTCGCAAACGAATCAATATTCTCCGGTTCCAGCGCCACAAACGCCAACGCCGCATTCTTCTGCGCGGTACTGACCCAGAAACTTCCCGCCGGCAATTCCACATCGACCATCCCCGCCTCCATGACCAACGTATTGAGGACGTGCCCTTCATACAGCGATGTCTTGAGCGAGCTGTCCTTGACGTACAACGCTTCCACACTCCCGCGGTAAACCGAGTCGAGAGTCTGCACTTCCAATCCGAGGTTGCGGAGTCTCGCGGCGACATCGGACCAGGGGCGGGGGATGAGGTAGGCGGCTGGACGGGACCGGGTGAGATTCGCGATGGAAGGGGTCGTGGTTATGAAGGTGATGGGGACTTGTTCGACGTGGCCGGTTTCGCGGTTGACGAGAGGGAAAGTGGCGTTGGTGGGAGTGTAGCTGTCTGTGACGACGATGTCTTCCGAGCCGTTGATGAAGTCGTCCCGCGCGGCTTCGACATTGGAGTACACTTCATCGGAGTTGTCGCGGGCGATCTCGAGGATGGTTTCGAGTTTGATTAGGGCGGTGGCCACGCGGCGTTGGAAGTGTTGGTCTGCGATCCGGATGCCGCGCATCTCTAGGAGGAAGCTGATCGCTTGCGATAAGCCCATGGCGTTGCGACCTGTGCGGGCTTCGGTGACGGCTTCTTCAAAGACGATCTCGGAGCCGGATACGTTGGACGATGCACCGGTCACGTAGGGCGCCCAGCGGAGACCGTAGGATTCCAGTTTAGCGCCCATGGCGGGAATGAAGCGGTCGAGGACTTCGGTGCGGATGTCAGGGTGGATGTTTGGGTTGATGCCACCTGAGATGAGGGCGTCTGCGGCGTGTTGGTAGTCGCCGCCGTAGATGGTCGGAGCGGTGAACTCGTGAAGGTCAACGGCGATGTGTGGGCCGTAGTCGATGAAGCGTTGGCGGATGTCACGGGATTGCTGGCGGTCGAGTTTGATGGCTTCACGATTGCCGTCGAGGTTGTTGGCGAGGGCGCGTTGGAAGTAATGGACGCCGTCGACATTGTAGCGGGGGAGCATCAAGATGTCCATCTTCTCGAGAAGGGAGGCTGTCCAGGTTTGGTTGGCATCCATTTTGCCTAGGAGAGCCAGAGCTGCTTGATCCGCCGCGGGTTCCTGGGGGGCATGAGGATTAGCGACTTGACCGAACGCTCAGTCGCCCCGCCTGGGATCGTCCCACTTACATTGCCGTGGATCGCAGCTTGGATGTACACCTTCAACTTCGTGCTGTTCGTGGTTGCTGCCGATGGCTCGGAGAGATAGACATAGTTGATAGCCCGACCTTCCTCGGACAAGAACTCGCCAGGTCTGTAGCTCATCCAATCGTTGCGGTTGGCTAGAGTTCGGATGAAGTAGTCTGAAGACTCATCAGTCTACAGCATCAAGATCTAGAGAAACACACGTACCCAGCTCGCTGTCGTCGGTAGGTCCTTGCGTGCCATTGGCGAAGCCTTCATTCACCGACTCTGGCATGGTGAAGTATGGTGAGAGCAGCTCAACACCTTCCACATCCCCGAATGCGGTGGAGACGACATCACTGTCTCGAATGATCCGTAGGTAGTTGCCGCCATATGTCGAACCAGAGCTTGGTGTTGGATCCGATTGGGCTCGGGCTGTTGCGGTGAGAAGTGCAAGGCATGCAATTTGCAGACGATACCGAAAGGTCTTGAAGTTGGACACCATACTTGCGAGGGGCTTTCGATCGTACAGCGAGGTGCTCTATCACGTTGCAGGTATTCGACCTTTGACTTTCTTTCCCATGGGTGGCACACTACCTTATATACCTACCAATGTGTACTTTACTGCTTGAGCCGAGTGAAGCCATCGCGATCCAATGGCGTGCTATGCAAGTATGGGGATGCAGCATTGCCGGTATATCGATCACCCAGGTAGGAAGGAGGTCCTCGATTGCGATGCAACGCGAAGAAGCATATCTCTTGGCCGACCCGTCCGGCGAGGTTGTTCGTGAGGGGTTTGCGATACCGCTGGGTCTTGGAATACTTGGCGTTGGGCAAGAGGACATGGTTTAGACGTGCTCCGAGACTGCCGTTCTGAGGCTGTGTGCATTGTACGGTGGATCTTGCAGTATCTCGTCGGCCGAAGCGGCAAGTCCTGGGGTCACGGGTCGCCAATGGGTGGTTGAGAAGATGTGAGGTCCAGCTTTAGGGTTAGAATGAATAGTTCTCGCTTAGGGTTGTGGGGAGCATACGTGGGAGTTGCTCCTCGTCAGTCTTTGTCTTTCCAGTGAGTGCCTCGATCGTGCCATGGCATGCGAAGCGTACAAAGACGTATAGGATGACTTGGCGAATCTTCGCGGGAAAGTAATGTCGTGAGAAGTTGGACGTCGAAAGAAGGACAATTTACAATTTACTGGTCGTCTTTTACATGCTTGCTTGCTTGCGTCACAGGCTACATCCACCACCTAGGTAAACCTTGTTGCAGAGATGAGATCACGTGTAGCATTAGAGCTAGCCTAAGAGCAATCCCTATACTGCTAGTTAGAATAGACTTAATAA
>AFIY01000009.1:0-25283 GCA_000223825.2 Zymoseptoria passerinii SP63 | reverse complement strand
TCTAGAGCTAGCTATAGCAACGTGCGTAGACCGACTATGCCGTTAGCTAACACTAGACGATATACTATAAATATAAAAAGGTAGACAATTAGTAGAGGTAACGCGACACGCGTTAACTCCTAATATATACTAACGTAACGTTAGATTGTCCGCTCTACGTACCGACCTTCCGATTCCCGGTATTTATTATTTCCCGCCTATACCTATCCTAGCGTATCTGGAGTAAAAACCCCGCTCGAAATGCTGTCGAAAGTAACAGCTCTATAGATACGACCGACTCCGAGTAGAGTTCCCTTATATATAATAGGTTATACACTCTAACAAGACAGCGACATAAAGCTATTAGAATAGGTTTAAAAGGTAAGGTTACTACTATCGCTCTACGTACCGACCTTCCGATATCTAGTATATTAGTAATTACTATAGAAGCGAGTATTTAAGAGCCTTACAACCGCTTAACCGAGCTATAGTAATAACCGCTTAACCGAGCTATAGCACTATGCCGGTAAACACCGGTAGCTATAGCACTATGCCGCTTAACCGAGCTATAGTACTATGTCGGTAAACACCGGCGGCTATAGTACTATACCGGCAAATTAACAATACCCTTGTAGCCGTTATAAGCGACAATATAGCCTAATCGATTCGTGGACGAGCCCTTACAATAGCGGCTAAAAGTAGCTAGCTACGACCGGCGTAATATAGCTACTAATCGATTCGTAGACGAGCCCTTATAATAGCGGCTAGAAGTAGCTAGCTACGACCGGCGTTGCTTTTCGACTATATTAAGGGAGATATATATTTATAGGGCGAACGGAACGCCCGAAGTATCTATCTCTATTAGTCGCGAGGAATAATTCTAAGCTCGTTATATATACCTTCGTTCGCACGGGATTCGAGGAGCTCGATTCGTATACTTACGGCTATAGATTTTCCCCGATAGTACCTTTTCTTTTTTTAAATACGAGCTTATATAAGGGTAATCCTTGTTGCTAGTACCTAGCGGAAATAGGGGCCCTAGTTCTTAAGAGTTAAGACTACCCTCGATAATATTTGCCGCCTAAAGCTAGCTACGACCGGCGTTGCTACTCGACTATATATACCCCTACAACTAGCGCTATCTATAGTACGTAAGTCGAGTGCATCTTTGTTATAGGCTAGATCGCACTATTTACCTATAAGTACTCTTAGAAACTAGCAGCCCTTATACTTTAACCGTTTAGTTACTAACATGTACGCGTTACTATAGAAAGCGGTCTAAACTCTTTCCTAAACCCTAATTTCGATCCGGGGTCGATCGGATTTAGGGCTATCTATTTAGGTAGAAGCCGTGCGTATATATCTACGGCTCTTAGCCCCGGTCGTAACTAGGACGGTATCGGCATCGTATTAACAAAAGAAGATGCCCGCCGTATTATAATCTCTTACCGGCGAGACCTTTATAGGATGCTTTTAATTAAGGAGGAGGAATGCTCTTCTTAGCTAGTATATATACTACTTACTTATTGTCCTCGCTAAGAATTTTACCTAGGACGCGGAGATATATTGTACGTAGGAACATTAGGACGTAATTCGTTTCTTAGCCCGAGCCTACGACGGGAGTAAGTATACTATTAAAATCTAGAATGTCGAAAGTACAATAACCTATTACCTTCTACTAGACCTATATAGACTCGGAGTACTATCTTCTCGCTATATCCGGCTCTTTCGCTGTTATTATCCTATAGTACTAGACTAGTTCTTTTCGCCTATCTACCGATAATACTACTATATAGAGTATATATTCTAGAAGATTTAGATATTGTTTTTAACGATTAGTAGCTAGTTTATATATTAGTAGGCGTATAGAGCGAACGACCGCTACGGATTGTTTTTAACGATTAGTACGAGTAGGAGCCTTATTTAGCTAGTTTAGGTATAATATACGGCCTACTACTCTTATTAAAGCCTATATTAAAGAGCTCTTTAGCTACTCTAGAACTTAACTTTATTAAGGTAAGGCTCGTCTCTAAAGTCGAGATACTAGGTAGAGCTTCTAGGCTAATATATCTAGTCTCGCTTTTCTATACTTCTAATAAGTTTTCGACTTAATACTAGAACTAGAGATATATACTAACGACCGATCTTTACTATTTAAGGGTTTTTTAAGAATAGACTTTTATATAATTATCTTACCTAACTACTATTTATCTATAATTATCGTCGATAAGGAGTAGAAGATAACCTTCTACTCCGCCTTCTCTTCTAATTCTTTTATTAAGTCTAGACCTAGAGTTAAAGCCGAAGTTGCTATACTACCTATACTAAGAGATTTCTTCCTAGTATTAATACTCTAGCGGGTATAGGTCTATAATTTTTAGACCGGCGTTGCTTTTCGACTATATACCGCTATTTAATTATTTTCTAGAATATATGTATATGCACCTTAACTAGCTGCAACAATAAGTAGGCTTCTTATTTTCCCGGCCGAAAGCGTACAAGAATTGCTTATATAAATTAGCAGGAGGACTTGGAGAAATTCCAGCGTCGGACATGACTTTTGACACAGACATTTCGGATCTGCCTAATTCTAACAACAGCCACTACGAGGGATCTGTAGAATAGCCTAAGCATCGTCTGTTGGTACTCCCGAAGATATGCCCGAATCGATCCGAGCTTTCGACCGCGGACCTGATCCCTAGTCATCTCCTGAGCATGAGCGAGCTTGACTGCAGGACTTTGACTTCAGAAGTACAGTCGCCCATCACATGCCCGTCTCAGCAGAGCTTTTCCATCGCTCATCCAGCCTTCCGCGCGTCTTCTGCGCAGTACTCCGCCAGAACTGCCATGTCTCCCACGGACTGCGCTGTACACGAAGACTCATATTCGAGCCCTGGTCGTACATCGCCAGGCTCAAGACTTCTTTCTCGTCGACCTCCCTCGAATTTGAGGGAATCTTCTTGCCTGTTCGTGATGACCACGGATCGAAGTACATCGAGTCGGGATGATCGTCAAGTATCTCGGTAAAGGCAAGAGACATTACGGCGTTCTCCAGACCGGCATAGATATACGGCGAGTCGGCAGAGGCCGAAGCGAGCGAGTAGACGCTGGAGTCCTTTGTGCGGTTTCTTTGCCAGCCTCTACTGCTATGACTGGGCGATTCGTTTGATCGGAGGAAGATGTTGAAATCAGACGGTTCGTCTTCTAGATCAAGGCCTTCAAGATCGAATTCTTGTCCCGCTTTGCTGGCATTCCTGTAGTCATAGCACTTCTTGCCCAGCCTTAGGTCGAAGACTTTCAAGAGGTTATGCCGGCTGGTTCCTGTCACCAGCTTCTCCTGCCCTCGAGATAGAATGCTGTAAATGGCACTGTCGTCTGCTGGATCAAGGTATGACTGCTCTGACTCTCGACTGGAGCGTAAGTCGTGGAGTCGTACAACGCCGTCGTACGCGCCGGAAAGGAAGACATCGCTAGAAGTCGAGTCTGCAGAAGATGTCAAAGGCACAATGGTATATACCGACGACATCACGCCAGCGGGCGAGTGGAATCCGTTATCGAGTCTGTTGCCGTCCGTGGTCAAGCTGAACCTTCTGAGTGCATCTCTTGATATGCCAGCTTCGGTGACAGGGTAGATGTGTATGGGTTCTGTAGAAGGTCCCACACCGGCTGCCAAAAGGTTCGGGGATAGCATTGTAGTTGACCATGCGCGATTTTGGGTTGAGGGATTACCATCAGCACGAAGTATAGGCTTGAGTGTCATCTCGCTCGAAGGAGCGATCTTTTTTTGCTCTCGATCGATCTGATACAGAGCTATCTTGGACTCGCCCAGGCTCGCAGCGAGAAGAACAGGTTGCCCGGGTCTTTGGAACAGACTGCTCGACCTGACAGGAAGGCCTTGTGTCGTGAAGTAAGTTATCTCCACACTCTGAACGTTAGATGCATCAGATGGAAGGTTCACAAGCTGCAAATCTCCGTTCGCTGTCCCAGTCACAATCTCTCGCCTGAATATTGAATCACCATTCGGAAGCATCAAGTGAAGGCTTGTCACATCATCTCTCCCCTCACATGCCGCGTGTGGTTTGTATGTGGTCCATTTTATCGTCTCTGAACTCTTTCGCCGCGATGTTTGTCTCACACAGACCTCTGCACCGGCACTAAATGCCAAAACCTCTTCTCTACTCGCAGAAGCGATATCTTCGTACACGTCCAGGTGAGGTATGAATCCGATCGTCTGACCCCGTGGTCGTGTCCATCGTTCAAGCTTCTTGCCTTGCGGGAACGAGGTTACCTCACCTCGCGGCTCGACATATATCGCGATGAATGCCCTCCGATCGAAGGCTTGGGAGAGACTCGTTAAAGTGCGCGCGGTGTGGCTGTATCCCTGGCTGAAGTCGCTTTGTGGAGCAGTAGTTGGGAACCGAGTCCTGCAGAAGCCTTTCCAAGCATCTTTCTCGACGAATGCGTGTAGAGTTTTGCTGGTAGAGCCGAGTTTGGCGATTGAGGAGGCAGATTCGAGGTAATTGGTGATGTGGCTAAGAAGCTCGGGAGGTAGTTCGGCGAGCTTGTTCGGAGCCATGTCGTGGTGATGTTATTGTTGTTGTAGTTGTTTTCAATGTCGAGAATAAGTTCAAGCGAAGCGTCAATGTGACGGGCAACATACCGAGTCAACTAGATCAATGAATCACTTGGGCAAGGCAGACATCACTGTGCATGCCAACCAGTGACAATACTGGTAGCCATCGACGCTTCACGGTAACAAGCACTATGTATTGAGAAGAGTCACGCCGAAGGTCCAGAAGTCAATCGATGGTGGCCAAACGCCCCACCCTGCATCCTTGTCATATTTCTCAGCCTCAGGCAGCCCGAATTTCAACATCATGCAGCGGCAAGAAACATCCACTCTCTTTCTTCATCTCTTCTTCAGATACCAGCACTCGTTTGATCAAAATTCCGATTGACGCGCCTCTGTCGACATGCTGGAGAACAAGTGAAGCGAGACGACTACAAGACACAGAAGTATGAGCGTACGAACAGGCGCCGTCGGGGAACGGCCCCCTCCACAGAGCGCACCGACTCCGCCAAGCTCCAGCGAAGAAGAAGACACGAGCAGTGCGGCATCCGACACGAGTGACGAAGAATACGACTCCGATTTGGTCTCAGAAGACGACGACACGGACCATGATGCAAAAGTCCTTTCATCATACCGCCACCTGCTCTCTCGCCGAGTAGACCTCGTAGGCGATTACGCTGGAGATGAATTGTTCATCATCGAAGGCGACTCACTACTCCTCCGATGCTTCGAAGACGAGCATCTCGACTTCGACCCAGGATGCCAAATTCTCCACGCCGTCTACAATGTCGAGCATTTCCTACAAAATCTCGTCCAGCGCAAGTGTAACTTGAACATCACATTTTTCGACAGCAACAAGGAGTTCTGTGTTCCTTCATCAGCATCAGAGAAGAATGCCAGCAAGTACTTTCTGGCACGAGCGGCCATTATTCGACATCTGAAGCAAAACGTCTCGAAGACTCACTCCATCGCGGTCAACGAGTTCACAGCATGGGACTCGCCAGAGTTCGTCGAATATCTACACCAGACCTCGCCGTACTTCCTTATGACGCATGATGGAGCCAAAGCCGTGGCACACAAAGCACACTTCAATGCGGAGGACTCTGGACAGACATTTCCGAACGATCATCGTGTACATCTGCGCGAAATGACATTGTCGTTCATTGAGCGTGGCTTCAATGTTGCCTTGGTCAACGGGCTCGAGTGGAGGGATACGAAGGTAATGACGATGGTCTTGGAAGGCCGAAGACGAGCCAACATCGGAGCGAACGTGGAGGTGTCATCTCGGAAGCCACGTGTGACTGCCGTTGATGTCTCCGCAGAACTGCAGAAGCTCCTCGACTCCCACAAGGACCTCACAGAGCGACAACTCCTTGCCGTCTTGTGCGTCAGTAAACTGCTGGGGGACACAACTTCCGATGTTGAGCAAAAGGCTCGCCTGTGCGCCGCTTTTTTTCTTCATCAAGCACTATTGACACAACTACCATTGTCCGCGCGACGAATTGAGGACTCGGCCGGCGGCAAAGGCGCGCAGGGCCTGTTGAATGCCGCTGCAACCGTGGCAGAGTCAATATTGAGGAGTAAATCCTGGAACTCAGTACTGCAAAACGAGAACGTCACTTGCGATGTCATGGACTTCATGGATGGGCGACTCCTCCTCCAGATCACAGAACTCCAGACATCTGTCGCATCAGAGACGGCAGCAGTATTCAAACAACTGCTCAACGCGCTTGAGACCCTCAACAACACCGACGTGTCCAAGTTCGAGGACGTGCTGAACTCAACGTCGGCACCAAAGCCAGCCGCAAGCACCACGAATGGCGAATCGAGCAAAGACAGCCTTGCTGTGTTGCCCTTCTCAAACAAGGTCTTCGACAAGCACTTGGAATCCGTACGGATCGAAATCGACGAAGCTGCGGGTGGTGAACGAAGCCTGAACTCCCGACGCATCTTTCAGGAGGTGACACATTGGCACAACGCAAAGAAACCACTTATTGTCAAGGCACCACCAACGCCAAAAGAAGTCAAGAATGCATTCTGGGCGGCCAAACGTAACCAACTTTTCATGGCTGAAATGCGAACATACGCCGCCTCTCTCACCAATGCGGTCGGCAAGAGTCTCGATCCCGAGAGCATCATCGTTGGAGTTCCGAGGCAATCGCAGGTGAAGTCTACCACACAATCGCCCGCCGATTCTGATGCATCAGACAGCGGTGCCTCCTCGACCCCGAGCAAGGGCAAGCCCGCAGCCAAGAAGGGCGGTGGAGGGAAGACTGCAGCAAAGAATGCTGGCAAGCAGGCAATGCTCAACCAAATCGCTGCAAACAAGGCCAAGAAGGACGAGAGTGCTGGCGACAAGATTTTCAGTTCCTGGCAAGTGGCTTGCAAAGGCTTCGAGGCGGACAGCGATCCTCGAACAAGGTACCGCAAAGCGAAAGAATACCTCACGAATCTTCGAGCTGAATGGAAGGACACCATCGGACCGGAATGTGAGCTCTATCTGCTGAGCTGTCTCTTGCATTATTGGATCGCCGCTTGTCGCCAGAAGGAGCAAGCAAATCGTATCCAAGTCGCCGCTCTAATCTGGAGTCATACTCGAAGCATTGCCCAACGCGATACTCTTACAAAGACGATCATAAAATATCTGGACATGACCGTCAAGACCCTGAGCCTTCCGCCCGTTCCCGAGACCACCGAGAACGCTACTGACAGGAAGCTGGCGTTCACATTCGCCCTGCCTACCAAGGTCGAGCCACTGTCCATTGGGCTGTCTTCCAAGGACTTCCAGCTGCTCCAATGCGGACCATACCTCGAGCGGTCGTTCGACTCTCGACCAGATCCGAGAGTGGACTTCCAGCCAGATGGCTGGCAGCGAAAGGTGCTTGATTCAATCGATGCAGACCAGAGCGTGTTTGTTGTTGCGCCGACCTCCTCAGGAAAGACCTTTATCTCGTTCTACGCAATGCGAAAAGTGCTCGAGGCAGACGACGATGGCGTATTGGTGTATGTCGCGCCAACCAAAGCACTTGTCAACCAAATTGCTGCCGAGATCCAAGCTCGATACAGCAAGAAGTTCAAGTATGGTGGCAAGTCAGTGTGGGCCATCCATACTCGAGACTACCGCATCAACAGCCCTAACGGCTGTCAAGTCTTGGTGACCGTCCCCCACGTTCTTCAAATCATGCTGTTGGCTCCGACCAACGCGAACTCGTGGTCGAGTCGTGTTAGACGCATCATCTTCGATGAAATCCACTCCATTGGTAACGCCGAAGACGGTGTTGTGTGGGAGCAGCTCTTGCTGATGGCTCCATGCCCAATCATTGCGCTTTCTGCCACTGTCGGAAACCCCGGCGAGTTCAGCGGATGGTTAGCAACGACGCAAGAAGCCATCGGAAAGGAGCTCATCACCGTGCAACATCCCTACCGATACTCTGATCTGCGCAAGTACTTCTACGTTCCTCCCAAGCGTTTTTCGTTCGAGGGCGTGCCAGGAAAGTCTGCCTTTGGTTCGCTTGGCTTGGAAGGCCTCAAGGGCTTCAACTATGTTCACCCTGTTGCTGGTCTCGTTGATAAGTCTCGTGGCATCCCCGAGGACTTGGCACTGGAGGCTCGCGACTGTCTTTTCTTGTATAATGCTATGGCGAAGGTGCAGACTGAGAAGCATGCGGTGTCTACAAGTCTCGGGCCAGAGAAGACTCTGCCTCCTGTTTCCCGCAAAGTGGATATCCTTGCCTGGGAGAAGTCTCTCAAGGCTCTACTGCAGACGTGGCTCGAAGACCCAACATCTCCGTACGATGCTCTGGTCAAGGAGTTGGAGCAGTCGTTCAGAAGGGATGAACAAGAAGAGCTTTACTCGACTGCCGCCGGCAACAGCAACAAGCCTGGAATCGAGACGACCCAGAACCTGCTCAAGACGACGTTGCCAATGCTTTGCAGGCTCAATGAACAGGACGCACTGCCGGCGATCTGTTTCAACTTCGACCGCCACGAGTGCGAGAAGATCTGCAGATCCGTAACTGAACAGCTCCAACAAGCTGAGCAGAGCCAGAAGAAGAGTGGCACGAAATGGGAGAAGACTCTGGAGAAGTTTGAAGAGTACAAGGAGATGAAGGCCAAGGCGAACTCGCGTGCCTCAAAAGCCGCGCAGAAGAAGCCAAGCAAGAAGTCCAAGGAGGACGATGGCGATGAAGAGAAGGCTTCGAAGCTCGATCTTCAGCGTGAGGCCGCCGGCGGAGAGGACACCAAGTGGGAATCTTTCGATCCAGAGGCGCCCATGGAAGGCTACCATTTTGCCGACCACACCAAGGTGCAAACCTCTGAGCTTCAGATCTATGTCGGCCAACTCTGGAAGCGCCAAGTACCGTCGTGGTTGATTGATGCCCTCGGTCGCGGCATCGGTGTCCATCACGCTGGTATGAACCGCAAGTACCGCCAAGTCGTGGAGATTCTGTTCCGCAAAGGCTTCTTGCGCGTGATTATCGCCACCGGAACACTTGCTCTCGGTATCAACATGCCGTGCAAGACGGTCGTCTTCTCCGGAGACTCGGTGTTCCTCACTGCGCTCAACTACAGACAGTGTGCCGGTCGTGCTGGACGCCGTGGTTTTGATCTCCTTGGAAATGTCGTCTTCCAGGGCATCTCTCGGCAGAAGGTGTGCAGGCTGATTAGCTCCCGCTTGCCGGACTTGAATGGACACTTCCCCATTACCACGACTCTGGTGTTGCGTCTGTTCACTCTCTTGCACGACTCTAATAGCGCCAAGTACGCTGTCAGCGCAATCAATGCCCTCCTTTCGCAGCCACGCTTGTACATGGGTGGACCGTCGTTCAAGGACCAGACCATGCACCACTTGAGATTCTCCATTGAGTATCTCCGTCGTCAGCATCTTTTGGGTTCTGATGGCCAACCATTGAACTTCGCGGGGCTGGTCAGTCACCTCTACTTCACAGAGAACTCTTCGTTCGCATTCCACGCACTCTTGAAAGAAGGCTACTTCCATGAGTTGTGTTCGAAGATCAACTCCAATGAGAAGGACACGCTGGAAACTTTGATGTTGGTCATGTCTCATCTCTTCAATCGACAGACGTGCAGACAGTCCGATCAGGAGTACCGAGAGAAGGTCGTCAAGCCCTCGTCGTCGGTTGTCTTCCTGCCGCCCATGCCCGAGCAAGCTTCCAAAATCCTCATCGACCACAACTACGAGACCCTGCGTGTGTACAAGGCGTACGTTGAGACC
Organism: Zymoseptoria passerinii SP63; assembly: GCA_000223825.2. Classification (NCBI taxonomy): domain Eukaryota; kingdom Fungi; phylum Ascomycota; class Dothideomycetes; order Mycosphaerellales; family Mycosphaerellaceae; genus Zymoseptoria; species Zymoseptoria passerinii. Next base: position 15,498 of record AFIY01000009.1, on the reverse strand, counting down.
TTCGTGAACCAGCACATCACCGAGGCGGATCGCACCTTGCCACTCTCAGGTATCCAGGTTGGCGCGGAATCCGGTCAGACCACAGCAGCCAACCTCAAGTCTCTGCCACCAACCCGCGTCCGGTCTTCCTTCGTCGGTCTTTCCGGCCACGGCGATGATTTCACCTCCATCCACGACCTCTGCCAGACCACTCGTGACGGTGTGTTCCTCGAAGAGGCAGTGATTCCACACATGGACGTCTACCCGCAAGAGATGGACGTACCACTCAACGCCTACCTTCTTGACTTTTTCAAACACGGCGACGTGATGACAATTGAGCGGGCCAACAAGATCCGGCGTGCTGAAATCTGGTTCCTCCTGAACGACTTCTCCATGGTTCTGGCCACGATCATCACCTCCCTCCTCAACTTTATGAAGCTCGCCGACGGCACCGACATGGACATGCTCGACGTGATGGGCAACATGGACGCCCACGAGGAAGCCGAGGACGACAAAGTCGCCGCCGCCGAAGACACAGCCTCCGACCTCTCCGGTCCCAGCGCCGCCGACTCTGGCATCGTGCTCACGGACCGCAGTGGTAATGCCAACCGTCCCGCAGCTCCGACCAAGAAGCAGGCCAAGAACGCTGAGTCTTGGGAGGACTTGGCGGGTGAGGAGGAGGACGCCGCTGCGAAGGCTGTTAGGCAGAAGGAGGATGCTGAGGCGGAAGCGAAGGCTCAGGAGTTGCCGGCGAGCTGGGATGGCGAAGGGGGTGAGGGATTGAAAACTGTGTTGAAGGCGTTCCAGAAGTTGCAGACTGAGTTCAACCTGAAGTTTAGGGCTATGTGGGCTTAGATGAGTGGGATGATTCTTGATGGCATAGGTTCTGCGGTAGATCATAGATCGCATGGCTTCTTTTCGGTAGTGCGATATAGAATGAACATGATCAGACGAGATTTCGTTGCAGCGGCAGCAGTCCCAGGTATGTCCAGATATGGTCACAACTCGGCGAGAAGCAGCCGCGAGACTCATGGATACAGGAGACAAAATAGACGGCGCATAGACAAGATACAGGCAGGGTACTCAAGTAGAGGGGATGTGATATGATCCTGCTGCGGCGGGTCTCGAGCGAGCAGCTGCAGTTTGAAAATTCTCATTGATTATTGGCATTTCGAATTCCATTCCCCAGCTAAAAAGCTCAAACCAATTCCAGCAGACAGGTGAGACAGACCGTGGACTGCTTCTGCACTTTTTTGATTGCGCCACACGCCATGCCCATGATCGATAGAGAGATTGCACAAAGACAAGATGCTCATACTTTCGTACTTAGATCTTGATCTCGCGCTCGGCACGCTCGCGGATCTTGCGTTGATGTGCCTGGGCCTTGGCTCCCATGATTCCACCTCCCCAGTGACGCTTGGCCTCCTCGTTCTTCTCGAGGTATCCCTCCTTGACGGCCTGGACCAGCTTGGAAAGCTCGGTCTTGTCCTCAGCGCGGACCTCGGTGATGGCGAGAGCAGCGGCAGTCTGGGGTTGGGATTAGTGATCTGTCCATGCCCGCCATGCTCAATCATTCATGCATACCTTTTTGTGGACGACTGTTCCGAGACGGGCCTTGCCCTTGACAATGGCGTATGGCACACCCATCTTGCGACAGAGTGCTGGGAGGTAGATGACAAGCTCAATTGGGTCGACATCGTTGGGGATGAGGACAAGAGCAGGCTTCTTAGCCTCGATGAGGGCGACAACGTGGTTGAGACCGTACTTGACAGTGTATGGCTTCTTGCTGACATCCTCCTTCTTCTTGCCCTCGGAGACGGCGGTGGCCTCCTTGTGCAGGCGCTCCTTCTTCTCGACCTTGGTCTCTGGGCGGTACTTGTTGAGGAACTTGAAGGTCTGGGCAGCGGTGTTGCGGTCGAGAGTCTGGGAGAACTGGGCGATCGCCGGTGGGACCTTCAGGCGCATGTTGAGGATCTTGCGCTGGCGTTGCAGGCGCACGTACTCGGGCCATCGCACCATGCGCGACAGGTTGCGCTTGGGCTGGATGTCTTGGCCGATACCATAGTTGCGTGGGCGGCGCTCGATGAGAGGGTTCTGCATGGGAGTTCAGCAGGCTGGAGAAGCAGATGAGATTGACGGTGCACTTTACCTTTGCTGGTTTCTTGCTCGCGCCACCAGCCTTGCTGGCAGGGAATGGAGCTGGAGCGGCCTTCTTGCCGCCGGCTTTTGGAGGCTGTCATTGAGAAGAACAGTCAGTGCTGTTCTCTCTAAAGAGACTGCGCGACGCCCTAAAGGCAAATCGCAGCAGCTCAAGCCATTGTCACACACATCTCTCCTCGGAGTGATGGTGGAATAGAAGACAAGTCACGCCCAGGGCATGCTCGCTGTCGCGTGTGGAGCGGGCAACATTCGAGATATCGGTCGCGGGCACAGTTGATCAGCGAGCAGAGGCGTCATGGGCTAGACGTTGCTTCAAGGAATAGAGGTCATGCTTACCATGATGATTGACTTGCTGTGGTGGAGGAAGTCGGGTTAGTCGTTGATGTCGTCGTCGTCGAGCACACACGTCAAAAGAGAATCTTCAAAGTTTGCCCGTGCTAAAAGATCGAGGTGTGGTGCGAAGTGTGTCCCACCAGTTTGTTGGCTTGGCTGGCTTATGTCATCCAGTCCAAGTAGCTGGGCGGCGGGCGGCGTATGACGAAATACTTGGTGACATCTAGATCTCCGTCGTCGCAAGCTCTTGTGATTCTGTCACACAGCCCGCGCCAGCCATTGCGCATTCTCTTTGATCCTCTACACGCCACGCACTCGGACCTTGGCTGTCTTGACCCTCTGGTATCCTGCAGCACCTCGCTACGCCTCGATCGACTTCTCCTGGACCCCTGAGTAACGTCGCCTTGATTGCGCCAGCACCCGCGGATCGCCTACTCGACATCACGAACCACGAAGAAGAACAGACCTTTGGAATACACATCCTCTGAAAGACGACAGTGGAACCATTCTGCTCCGCGTACGATACGATACCCAGTGAGCTGTGCGACTATCGTACCAGCCATCACCCGAACATGTCGGGAGCTCTCCGCAGCATTAAAAATGTCACAAAAGGTCAGTCTCGGACAGGATACGTACCATGGGCGGTTCTGCATTCTCCAGAAGCTCGGTAGCCTTGCTCGTTCGAGTGAAATGTGTGCTAACCGGCTGTAGGGTGTGTAACGGCTCGTATCTGCCTTGCCGAAACACTTACTAACCAGAAACTCCGACGAACAGGTATAGCTCAGTGCAGGTGAAAGTCCGCAAAGGTATGTTTGTGTTCATGACCTTTTTGCCTTGAACATGACTAACGTGGAGCAGCGACCAGCAACGATGCATGGGGCCCTACCGGCGCCGACATGGCTGATATCGCCAAGATCACATTCAACAGGTATGTCCGCAAAATGCTCAGCCTTAGTTCGTTTGGGCTTCGTCACGCGATTGTGTTTTCAGCCCTACGAGCTCCCCTTGACTGACATGCGCCAAACATTAGCTCTACCGACTTTTACGAGGTGATGGACATGCTTGATAAACGACTCAACGACAAGGGCAAGAACTGGCGGCACGTTCTCAAGAGTTTGAAGGTGCTGGACTACTGCCTGCACGAAGGCTCCGAGTTGGTCGTGACATGGGCTAGGAAGAACATTTACATCATCAAGACCCTGCGCGAATTCATGCACATTGACGATGATGGGAGAGATGTTGGTGCCAGCAGTAGGATCTTCACACGTCCAGCACAAGAATTACAACACTGACAATAGATAGTCCGTGCTTCCGCGAAAGAACTGACGTCCTTGATCCTCGACGAAGAGCGCCTCCGCGCGGAGAGAGCGAACCGCGGCTCGTGGAAATCCCGAGTGACTGGTCTCGAAGAATTTGGCCTGGGCGGGGATGAGCCCAATAGTCGACGCAGAGAAAGACCACACCGGCCACAACATGATGATGAAGACGATCTGGAATATAAGCTTGCCTTGGAGGCTTCGAAGAACGAGGCTGAAGAGGCCAACCGGAGGAACCAGTCTCGACCCGCCGATACCGATGATGACCTCGCAAAGGCTATAAAGTTGAGCAAGGAGGAGGAGGAGCTGCGGAAACGACAATTGGAGGACCAGAATCAGGGCGATCTGCTGTTTGACGACTTGCCAGCGCAAGCGGCTCAACCCACCGGCTTCAACCAGGGATACCAGCAGCAAGCAGCTGTTGACTGGTTCGGCAACCCTGTGCAGCAACCACAACAGACCGGATACGTCGAGAATGCCTACAGTCAGCCATTGCAGCAGCAGCAGACTGCTTTCCAGAACGGCTACGGTGGTGGATTCGGATATCAACAGCCACAGCCAACAGGCTACGAACAGATGCAGCAACCTCAGCAGCAGTTCCTCCAACCTCAAAACACTTACAACCCATGGGCGCAGCAGATTAATGGCTTTGGTCAGCAGCCACAGCAGCAACAAATCCAAGAACAGCCCACAGCACAGGCAGGATCGAACAACCCATGGGCATCGACTCAACCCACAGCCAGTCCTATTGGAATCCAGCCAACAGGATCTAACAACCCTTTTGCGACACAGACACAGGCTCCTCGCCAGACATCCTCCACCTTCCGCCAGCCCACGCTCAACACTCTCGCCGAACAACAAACCGCAAACCAATTCAACACCCGACCCAATCCGATTCAAACTTTCACGGCTCCTCAACCGGCAAAGTCACCCGTCCAGCTACAAGCCGCGAGACCGCCTCAAGATCCGTATCAGGCGAAGCTCAACCAGCTCCTGGCTACTGGCGATGGCCAAGACACCTTCGGCAACACCGGCGACATGCGTATTCCTGCTCAACATACTGCGCCAGGAACGTATGTCAATTCGGCAGGTCTCGGCAGCATGGGTCGACTGGAGGCCAGCCGCACTGGCACGAATCCGTTCTTCTCGCAGCCGCCGCCGCAGCAGCAGTTCCCGGCTCAGACTGGACCGGCTGGTGGGTTTGGAATGGGAAGTGCGAATCCTTTTGGTGCGCCGCAGCAGCCTCGTCAGCAGCAGCAGCAGCAACAGGGTGGAAGTTTGATTGATCTATGAAGTGGCCACGGTCGAAGGTGGTGATGTTTGGAAAGGAAAGAAAGGATATCGATACACTTGATTGGTGGATTGCAGTGCTTTGAGCTGGATTTGACGTTTGATCACAGGGTGGTGAAATGCGAGATACCCGTTGCTTGCACATCGTTCGTTCCCACTGGAATTCCCATTGTGTGCTCTGTTAGATTGAAAGCTGGTTGGCTGAGCCCGCGTTTGGGCAACGGAAGATTGAATTGTAGATACAATTATATGCAGCGTTGAGCATGATTTGTTTCTGGTTGCAATGCGGGAATCGTTCTCACGAGCGCCCGGCTGGTCGTGCATGTGCGGACGATTAACATCCTGGCTGCCGAGCATCAGCGCCAGTGAACGGAACGAAGCTCCGGCACAATTGTTTTCTCGTCACCCGTTACGATGTCGTAGAATTTGAAGCCGTCGTCGTCCTTATCCTCGCCGTTAAAGGGAGCACATTGGAAGCCATTGAAGTCATTTTGCGTGAGGCTCTGTATCATCTTCGCCCAAGCTTCATCGGCAAACGAAGTATGGCGTGTAGCAGATTTAAAGAGCAAGCTTGAGCGAGGTGAGGTCTGTTTGGAGGACCGGTAAACTCGGCTCAGCTCGAGTGCTTCTACCCGGAAATCCGGATGTTAAAAATCACGGCCGTCTTCACTTCGACAGTTTCCTTCCACCACCATTGAAAACAACATTATCCCGGCACATTCGACGCGGCTTCCAGCCTCCACCAGCCATCAAAAATGTCGACCACCACGGTCCGATCGCCGCGTGGCTCATGCTTCGACGTGGCAGGAGAGTTGCGCAAGGTTTATGATGCCGATGACTACGACACTTGTCAAAGCTTTCGTCAATAACCTAGCACAATTCATGAGAGCTTTCGCACGTTGGCGATGTCAACGGACGTCTGGGCCAGTGTGCGCTAGTTCAAGAACATGTTGTCTCGACGCCTTGGCTCCGGTTCGCTGGAGGCGGCTTCATCCACGGCTTCGTTCAAATGGCCGAGCTCCACGCCCGACTTACTCGAAGTGCGCCCTGTGCGGCCACTTTATTAGGTCGGCGATTCACACACATCCGAATATGATATTGAATGCCACAAGACACGCCAAGGCGGACCATGTTAGCAGATGCCTACACTGATAAGTATGAAAGAGCACTTCACTGTGAACTTCCCCTATAATCAAACCGACACTGCTCTTGGGAATCGACGATCCCATCGAGATTACCGCAGCCATTGTTCGATCCGAGATCTCTTCCCAGGAGCATCTCGAGGAGGACCTTTCCAGCGAGATCGGGTTAAAATGGGCACGGCTGGGATAGCGGCTTTGAAGGCATGAAGTCCAACGTGAACGATGAGAACGATGGAGATGATGAAGAACATATCGACCGAAGCCTGCATCCTCAGTCGAGGCACTCCGAGAAACGCTTATAGACTTCTACAGAAACCTGGCCGAGCTCCCAACGAGCAACCGGGTCTCAGGATTCCACCAGCAGAAGTCTGCCCTGTCGCAATCTTGCAAGAAGCGGTCGTGAGATACACTTTGGATGTCCCGGTCGAATTCATGCGCCATCTGCCCTCTTTCACCCAGAACAGGAGGCCAACGCAAACCCACTACAAATCAACATTCTTCGATTACATGCATCCCGCAAAGCATAGGAACGCAACGCACGAAGGACATGTGCTTCGCACTTGCATTCAGAGACAGTTCTGGGACGACGAATGCCCAAGAGCGGACCCCATGGACAACGTCCTAAATATAGCACAGGATTAAGAAAGCGGCGGTTCGGTTCTCGTGCTCGGAGACGAGATCTTCGAGCACGCCATCGGCTTCAATGCGGTGAGTGTAGACGATGCCCATGACTTCTTCGGCGACTCGTGGAGAAGCATGAGAATCTGGAGGTGATTCCTGTAGTGGCCGTGAAAGTCGTATATGACCAAGGGTGGAAATGACAATGTTGAGCCGACCACCGCAGAGCAGGTGAGGGCGGACTTGCATTTCTCCAGGCATTTCTACCCATGGCTGGCCGATTGACTTCGCAGAGAAGAGGCCATTGAAGATGTCGGGCGCCTTATGGCTCTGGACGAACAGGAGAGACGCGGAGAGTGCAAGCTCTTTTCGTAAGCAGATTTCATCTCCACGGCGGTGACTGGACAGCTGCGAATTAGTCCGGCATGAAGCGGTGCCTCTGCATGGCCGCGTTTCCACAACCCAACATTGGCGCATGAGAAATCTCCGTTCCTGATCATCCTGCATATCGAAGTTGGCAATCAAATGTCGAGAAATCAATGGCGGCTCGACAATTCACGATGACACCGAACGGGATGTGCATGCAGATTGTGGACGGCGGATGTGGGCGAATGAGTCGTCTTCCCCAGATTGGCTCAATCGTGCGTCAAGGTGCCTGGATGGGGTTGTGGTCCAGACGTCCATCGAGGTCGCGTGACGCTGAGAGGTCGTCATTTTCAATGCGTTGTCGTCTCAGCAGCCGCAGCCAAGTTGGATTCGGCGCGCATCGCCTGAGAGTCGACTGCGGTCGCCCGACGGGTAGGATGTTGACGAGCGTACAATAGCAACACAGATGCTGACTGTGGCAGAGGTCAACAGACACTGAAATGCAGAAAGCCGGTCGAGTTGAGTCCTGGAGTAACATCAAGCTGCGCTCCTACTCGACGCTGCCGCGTGGCACAGCGTCGCCTGCTCAAGGCAGTGCAACGCTTGTGCAAGGCACGCATACCATTGCGCCACTCATGCGACTCTAATGAGTACAGCTGCTCATCAGAGCAATGCTGGCGCCGCCTGCCTTGCGCAATGTGTTTCATCAGTATGTCGAGATCGGCTCCCATTCCGTCCTGCACGAGCACGCAAAGACGTGGGGTGTTCTCTATGGCCAGGACTGGAAGGACTGGTCTTGATGAAGCAGGGTTTATCGATGGCAATGAACACTAGCGAGTGCACCTTTATTACCATTCGTTGGCCAGACCGAGGCCCTGCTCTGCCGAGTAGTTGTACCACCAGAAATGTCGTCAAGTGAGTTCGACGGAATGATGGACCTGACTCGCAAAGCAGATGCAGACGGGTTATTGAAGGCGGCGTGCTCACCGCTGATGGTAGTGGCATTATTGCTCGGGTGGGCACAGCGGGAAAAGGCAAGAAGAGCTCTGGACTGCGAGTGATCGTGAAGGGTCTACGAAGATCGACGGGCCGGAGTGGGCAAGTGGCCAGCAAAAGCGGGGCGATCACGAGCCAGTTCTCGCCGCGTTTCATCGGACGCCAGTCGCGCTTGCGTTCCTCTATGCCTCCATGTGCTGGAGAATGGCAGGAAACGAACATGAGCCGGTCTATATCGCCCGTGTATAACGATGGGGATGGCAGCATTGGCGACATGAGACGACCAGGTGCAGTGTGGGATCTATCGGTCGGGGTTCTTTGACTGGCTGGAGTGTCCCGACCACCTTCATGCACGCTTCTGCCGGGGTGCGCAGTAGCGCAAAAACACCTGCAGCTCTTCACCGCCTTCACGAAGCGCTCTCGCCCATCATGCCCACCATGATGAGAGACCTGGGGCGAAGGTCAGAGAGAGCATAGCGTGGCGCTTTAACCTGCCCGCTTGCGACGCTGTCGCATTTCAATCCCTCAACTACCACGGCGGTGTGATAATCCCCGCCTCGACATTCGCGCGAGCACCAACCAGACCGGATTACACTCAGCAGCGCTGAGCTGACCCATACTCCTACCGCTCACCGCAGTTCGAGGTCATCATGGACCACTATGCCACCTACTCCCAGGACGCCATGTTCGATTTTGGCCCTGGCTTCCCTCCGAACGATCCTCGAGCCCACGCATACCCGCCATTTCTCCAAAGTCAGCAACCGCAACAGCAGCTCGCTCAGCCGCACCACCGAAGTCAGCCAATACATCAGCACCAGCGATTTCCTCCGCAGAGCTGCTTGCCGGTCGAGCTGGACGGCGCAATGAAGTACGAAGGCACGATTCAACAAGACCACCAGCAGCAGCTCGCCCAACAGCAGGAGGAGGACTTCAAGTCATATATGGCCGCCACCTCGAGCCAGCAGCAGCAGCCACAACAGATACAACACCCACAGCAGCAGTCGCAGGTGCAGAGCCGCCCGAGTAGCAATCATGACAACCAACCGATCAATCTGCAGACGGCTGGTCTCGACTTCGACTACGCAAACATGATTCGAGGCGACTGGCCATATCAACTACAACATCAGGCGCAACAGCAACAACAGCAGTACATCATGCAAGACAACAACGCCATGGCCCTGAACATGAACATGAACATGAACATGAACCCGTATACCACCGCCGCTTTCGGTGCCCAACTACAGGCGTCGCCAGTCGAGTTCATGCCCGCCGGTGCGATGGACAACTTTCCGGTGACTTCTGCCATGGATCGTACGACGTACATGACCATGGCTGGCCCTATGGAGTCGATGAGCGCTTTGTACAATCCTCTGAATGACTTTCAAAACGACCTCAACTTCCGGATGAGCATGAACGCGGGCATGCACAGGCACTCCGAGTCCGCCCACTCGAGTAACTCCGGAAGCTCGCCCACAGGGACTATCCTCGAAGTTCAATCGGTCTCCGACAACGAGGGCTCCTGGTCGATGGTCAACTTCAACCCCAACCGTGCATCTCTCGAGTCGTTTGGAACGGTGTCAAACCCAAGCCAGAACCTCCACATTCGCACACACTCTGACACGTCGTCCGATGGCCCGCATTCCGCCGAGCTTTCCGGCAGCTGGGAGGAGGTCGCGCCTTGGCCTCTACATTCGCCACATCATCTCCACGGGCAGGACTTCCTCGACGCACAATATATCCCGACTCAAGGTGTTCGGCTGCAAGAGATTCACGACCACGACCATTGCCGCATCACGCCCGAGTCGTCGTCTTCCGGGGACAGCCCGTCGACCGGCAATACACGTTCATACCACTCGTCCGGCTCTTCGACCACCTCTCCCAATTCAACAGGTCTTACATCGCCTCCAATCCGTCGTCGGAAGTCGCCTCTCGAAGGCAAGACGACGAAAGCGGTCATCAAGAAATCATCAACTGGTGGTCGCAAAGATGGTCCAGCAGAGAAGAAGGTTGGCCGGAGACGTGGACCACTTCGTCCCGACCAGCGTCAGCAAGCACATGAGATCCGAAAGCTTCGTGCCTGCTTACGGTGCAAATTCCTAAAGAAGACATGTGACAAGGGCGAGCCTTGTGGCGGATGTCGACCTAGCCACGCTCGATTATGGATGGTCCCGTGCACACGCATGGACATCAAGGATATCGGCTACTTCATGAAGGACTGGAAGGCTGACTATGATCGCCACGTCACTCTCGGATTCAGTGTCGGCAACATCAAAGGTTTCAGCACCATTGAGCGGATTGTCTACATCACTCACGGATACGGTCACTACCTGCCCATCAACGCCCGCGAAGTCTTTGTTCGGGACGACAAGTGCTTCGGCATGGACTGGGTCGAGACGACAAGAAGTGTCAACCCCGAGGAGTTCGAAGTCGGCACGGCCAAGCTCGCCGCTGGTATGGAAGGCGTCAGCACTGATCTCCTTTCCGAGTATCTTGATCGTCACCTTGACAGTGGCTTCGAGAAATTCGTCGACGACTATTTTGACGGAACCAAGTTCCTCACCGAGATCCTCAAGACCGCGTACCGCTACTACCTCAAGGAGAAGACGCCCTCAATACGAAAGGCTCTCAAGCTTGTTCTGGCCTACAATCTCACGCTTCACGTCACCATGATTGAGGGCCTTACGGAGGAAGAGCAATGTCAAGGCCGTATCAACGATCCTAAGTCAAGGTGGTACGGCAGCACCGTCGCGCCTGTCATGATCAACTTCCAGGTCAAGTCCGCTCTGGCAGACATGTGGCGTGAACTTCAGACAGATATTCTGGTAGAGTTGTCAGCTCTCTATCAGTCCGTCTACTCCGGAGAGAAGCTCAAGCACTGGCCGACCATCTTCATGCTCGCGGCGATTCTTCTTGCAATCTGGGAGGAGATGCAGTTCGACTGTCATTACCGCGTGCCGGATGAGCAGGCGATCAACAAGTTTTGCGATGACATGGAAAACATACCTGTTGGTGTCATTGTTGGTCTGTTCCAGGCTATCTCGACGAAGCTTCCTGGTCTGCAGGAGTGGGACACGAAGAAGCATCACCACCTTCTCAACTCCAACGTCGCCGTGTGCGATGCTCTGACTGAGGTCAAGGGTCACGTCAACAAATATGGTAAGCTGCATCCGATCCCACTGTGCTCGACTCGTGTGCTAACAATCACCGCAGAAACATACCTCAAAGATCGCTCCAACGCCAAATTCAACCCCGACGACTTTGATTGCCTGACCAACAAATTCCTGAGCAAACTCGTCATCCGCGCGAACTGAACCACTTGCATTGATCTGGCCCTCGCCCAATTACGACGTTGATGAATATTTGAAATGTACACACGACGCCGACATTTACCTTACGACGAATCATGCCGTCCACGTCGACGATGAACGAAAAGCATCGCCCTGCTCTTGACTGCCACTGGCCCGGCAAGATATCCACGACAGCCTCTTTTCATGCGCTCTACTTCTGCATCAAGGTGTTGATGATACCCACCTCATGATTGCGCGCTACCCCATCGCCAACTTTTCCTTTTTGGCTTCTTGGAGATGATACCACCTACGCAAACTTTTCCGTACATCTTACGCTCCGCGTTTCCCGGACGTCCACTGCAACCTTACCAGCACGACGAATTCTCCGGAACAACGAGCCTCGTATTTCTTTTTTCATGTCTTTTTTGCGTTCTCACTCACGGCATTTCTTTATGATGATGGATATGGATGGATTGGAAACAGATTTTACGGATGAGGTCAATGAACCCCGACAACACGGAACGACATGTGGAAATGGAGTAACGGCAATTGAAAGCATGCAATGCGATTCACGAGATGTCTATGAGAGAGACGCGAAATAACTTTTATGATTGCTGAATTGAGAATCTCGACTGACTTGCCTCCTCGTCTCGCTGTCTCATTGTGATGTTTGTCGGTCATCCATCTCGCCTCTGGTTGATCTTTGTGTTGATCGATGTGGTGTTGATCCATTCATACATTGATCGAGAGGAACGGATCTGAGCAATGAGCAGTTTGTAGCGTACAAGTGGTCATGAATCATGAGCGGTTGTTGGGTCGTAAGCGGTTGTTTGCGATAAGCGCCTATCGCATTTTAAGCCGTTGGCAGATTTAAGCGGTCAACATTTTCTAAGCGTTCAGGTTGGAATCTGAGAGCATCAACTAGCGTCCGTCTCGGCCGAGCCAACCAGAGCTCTCCATTTATTCCATAGTGGAAGTGTACGAACTTGGAGTCAGTCTCTGGTCCTCTTCAACCGACAAGATCAAAATAGGCGTTGTGGGACCAAGAAAGAATGGTTGCGATCATAAAGTGGACTTCACCAACGGCCACTACATCCGGGTATCTTCCACATCAGCCCATCAGCCCTACATGAACTACACTACACATTCTTCCCAAGCATTTACAACTTTTCCTTTTCCTTCTCAGCCGCCGCCTCCTCCTCAATCTCCTCTTTAGCCTCGGCTTCCTCTTCCTCGAGCCAACCTCTACACATTTCCACCGCCTTCTCCCACTTCCGCGTCATCCTACCCGCCTCCTTATCCCCCATCTTCGGCTCAAACGTCGTCTCCCCCTTCGTGTTCACCTCCTTCAACTCGTCAAAGTCCTTCCACACCCCCGCCGCGAACCCCGCCGCGATCGCCGCTCCCAAAGCGGTGGTCTCGCGCATCTTGGGTCGCACGATGGGTATCCGCACGAGATCGGCTTGGGTCTGCATGCAGAGTTCCGAGTTGGACATTCCGCCGTCGACTTTGAGTTCGGAGAGTTTGTGGCCCGAGTCCTTTTCCATGGCGTCGAGGATGGCTTTGGTTTGGAAGCAGACGGCTTCGAGGGTGGCGCGGGCGATGTGGCCGCGTTCGGTATGGTGGGTTATGCCGACTGGGATAAAATATGTTAGTATGGCGTGTTGGGATTGAGGGGTGGGCGAGGCGGTGACTTACACATTGTGCCGTGAGCGTCGTCGATCCAGTAAGGAGCAAACAGACCGCTGAAGGCTGTGACAAAGACTAGTCCACCGTTATCCTTGACGGTCTCCGCCAATTCTGTGATCTTCGAGGATGAATGGCTGAAACCGAGGTTGTTCATCAAGAACTTGACTCCTGATCCGGCTACGGCAATACTGCCCTCAAGAGCATATACCGGCTTGCCAAAGTCGTAGGCTACAGTAGCCAGCAGGCCATGTGTGGAGATGGTTGGCTTGTCGCCAACGTTGTAGAGCAAGAAACATCCTGTGCCGTACGTGTTTTTGGCCGCACCAGGCTCGAAGCCCTTCTGTCCGACCAGAGCAGCGGACTGATCGCCCAAGCAACCTTGAATAGGCCAGCCCTTCAGAGGACCCGAAGACAACTTTCCATACGCCTCTTTATCGGCCGAACGAACGATCTCCGGAAGGTGAATTTTCCTCATATCAAATTCGAACGAGAAGAAATCCAGCAGTTGCTCGCTGTACTTCAAAGTGTGAATATCCATGAACATTGTCCTGCTCGCGTTGGTCGGGTCCGAGACAAACACCTTCTTCTCGGCTCCTCCGTTCAACTTGTATACCAGCCAGCTGTCGATCGTGCCGAACGCCAGGTTGCCTGCGTCATAGCACTTCTTGACCTTGTCGTCGTTCTTCAACAGCCAGAGGAGTTTTGTCACGGATGGGTACGTCGAAATGGGCAAGCCGCAGATGTCTTGCAGCTTGTCGCTGCCCGGACGACCTTTCAGTTCTCTCGCCAAAGCCGCTGTGCGAGTGTCGGTCCATACGATCGCATTGTGCAGAGCTTCTCCCGTGCTGAAGTCCCATACCACGGTCGTTTCTCGCTGGTTCGTTATACCGATCGATTTGATGCTATCCTTGGAGTGGCCAGCGTCTTCGAAGATCTTGACCGCGCCAGCGATGCAGTTCTCGACGGACTTGATGATCTCATCTGGGTCGTGCTCGTGTCGTCTGCAGGGAGGGAGGAAGTGTCAGCTCGTGTCGGTCAATGGTCGATACTCGGGCTACTAACCCTGGACTTGGGTAGATCTGAGAGAACTCTTCTTGGTGAACCGCTACGGGCTCGCCGTGTCGGTCAAAGATGAGGAATCGCGTGCTGGTCGTGCCTTGATCAATGCTGCCGACGAAGTCCATGTCTGAAGAGGCCATGGTCCTCGCTGTTGTTCGGGCTTGTATGAGGGGCACTGAGGAACGCGGGGTTGCGGAAGAGAAGGGAAAATCCGCAGTAGAAGAGTGACGAAAGGCTGCTCGCGTGCGTACGGGTGTATGAGACGTCAGATTGTTGAACACACGAGGCAGAGGATGATTATGGTGAGAGGGAGGGTCAGCTTTACTCGTCAACAGCCTAATAATAAGACAAGACAGCTCGGAGGAGCTCGACCCTCTCCGCACTCGCATGTGACGAGCAGCCCGAGCTGGAGAGCATCGGAACTGCTACTGTAGCTGGATTTTTGTAATAGCGCTTATCTCGTCAAAACAGCGCTAATTCGTCAGAAAAGTGGGGCGTTTTTGATCAAACATTACCTCCTCCTCGATTTCATAAAAGACGCCTTATTTAATAAAACAAGCCCTCGTTCGCTATTAATATTAACGGTAAATAGGCTATATTAGCGGCGAACAACCTATATTAAAGGCGAGTATAGTAGCGACATTCGTAGCAATACGTTTATACGGTAGACTATTAAATGCCGGCCGTCTATACCCTCTCCGCCGTATTACCGCCCTTAGCCTTAAAACTAGCAAAAAAAGATAGTATTAAGGCTACTTTAATCCCTAAAAGCTTTTAATAGGTACGTTATATAAATTATCCTTAGGCTATAAGGGCAAAGTAGAAAGGAGTGTTCTTACAAAACGCCGAGCTTAATATAATTAGATAGAAGAAGGGGAATCTTTATATAATATAAAGTAGCGTTTCTTTAGGCTAGTAGTTATAGGGTATCTACGATAGAGGTAGAGTATACGAGGATAGAGCGGTCGATATAGGTAGAGTATACGAGGGTAGAGCGATAGAGGTAGAGTATATAAGGGTAGAGCGGGCAATAGAGGTAGAGAGATAGACGCGGATAGAGCGGTTAGTTGTAGTTATACGATCGTTGTAGGTACGGTCTAAGAACTTAGGGCGGTTCGTAGAGGTAGAGCGGTCGGTAGAAGTATAGTCGGTAGAAGTATAGTCGGTAGTAGTATAGTCGAGAGGTCGAGAGCTTTTAAATTGTCGACGGTTTAATACTATTATCGATACTATATATACGTCCTTCTCTAGCTATATAGCCGT